>CAXIWQ010000174.1:0-10000 GCA_964036275.1 Litoditis marina
TAAGGGGGCACTATACCTCTCTACTGCAAAAAGAAGTCCGTTTCTGATTTTATATTAGTGAAATGTCATGATTTTCATAAAAAAAATACCAAGTTTTTTGATTTAGTCTGACTATTCGGACAAATGTAGTTGCGTTTGGAAAAGCTCCTCTAAAACATCTTACCGTTGGAAGACTAGATAGATACTTATGGCTTTTCTGTACCATATTTAGGTTCTAGACAAAGACAACCTGCGCTTACTTTAGAACTTTGGGTTAACCTTATTTTATTCCAACTTGTCCCTTCAACTTCAACCTTTGAACTAGGTGGCTAGTTTCGCTACAATTGCAACCTGACTGCAGAACACTATACAGCAACAGCAACAACTAGTCTACTTGTCATTTAATAACAAAAGTTACCATTCCATTCTCGTATATAATCGTTTTCCTTGCTGTGGTATGTGGTTTTTTAGATTTATCACTTTCAGGTCAGTCTCCCACCCCTGACGAGTGCTGGTGGGAAAACTAATGGTTGGTGCTCATTTCGGCGCATGGATTTTGTTGAAGGTGAGATTGTGGCTGCATGTTGCTTTTGAAAGCAGTTTATACTTTGCGTAGAGGCGTAGAGCTCTCAGTTCTCAGTTGACTACTTGAGTCGTGAAAGAAAGTCGCGCACAATTGTGGTAAAACCATTGTGGTTGCGAGAGGCTGGGGCCTATTGTACCTTTAAAAGCTTATTCCGAGAGAGGCGTCACTGCAATAGTTGAATACACATCTCAAATTACGAGAATACGACAAATCAATATCAGGCAGTATTGAAATAGGGAGAGTAGGTCAATGCGATAAATGGTGGGCAGACGGCTGTGTTTGTAGTTTGGTCTCCGTGTCTTCAGTTTGTATTACCTATATCTAATGTGTATGTAGATCAGACTATAAGCCATCTTCTTTATTCCACGTATGACGTATCTAATTGCGAGCGCTGACCACGTGGCACCAACTTATCTTTATAGTCTGTCGGAACGTGAAACTTTTTTTCCAGTCTTTACATTGATATTTACAGGTACACAACTTCCCTTCGGAGCTGACGAAAACGATTGCCGGCAGCCGTTCGATTTGTGCAAGGAACGGTATGTTCTATTCGATGACAACAACATTTCGATAAGAATTGAACCTGTGGTATCTTATTTTGTTTTCATGTTGTACCAAACTTATCTCGCCCTTTTACGGAATCAGTTAATCAAAAACATCTGTGAAAATACAAATTTAAATAGTTTCACCTGTGAAAATACAAATTTAAAAAGTTTATCTTAACGTAAATTGGCGAGATCAGGTTGTTATCAGGAAAACAGTATTGGTTTTCATTTATCACATTTATTTGAGTGGAATGATGACATTTGGAATTACAAGTAATACTCACTTGACTGCTAACTAAAACTCAATGTGCACTAAATCGCATTATAACTAATTTAATGAGTTGCGTAAAGATATATATCTCGTGTTTTTCTCTTTGGTTTTGGTGCTTCTTGGAAAGTTCTCCAACATACGGAAAGAATCATGGAAACACGATATTTCGGCTTATTTCGTATCGGGATAAACTTGAGGTTATTCCTCGTAGAACTAAACATAATGATGACTAACTTTGGAAAACTTTTGACTAAAATACTCTAGTTTTGATGATATTGTATCATATTTTATGAATACCCCAGCTTTTGATTGTACTTTATTCATCTTCACATTACCGTATCTTGATTGCAGTTAGATTCATCTCGCGAAACATATTTGCAGTTTTTTATCAATTCGGTTTGCTAACTTTTTACTTGATTTGGGTTGTTTCGTATTTGTATTGTTTGTTTCATGTTGGTCATTTATTATTTATGCAAAAGTAATAAAAATTTATGTTTTGAGAATGTCCAAAAATCTTAAACAATGGAGTTGAATTGTCGTTTCGGGGGTTGAATTCCCACGCTACGCTAAACAGCTGGTACTGGCCGCTGTGTGTACAACCTATACACAGCGCCATATTCTGTATTCATGTGCTCAAGTAACCACAGAACACTTGTTCCACATGAGTTCATGATCTTCCAACAAGTAAAACACACAAATACAATAATACACACATAATAGAACAAAAGAAAACTACGCACCTCTCGTGCGGCTAGAAATGCTGCGACTCCCGCATTCAAGACCGCCCCCTCGGCGTTTAATAATAACAAAATAGAACCATCGCTTTCGCGACATTCGGGGGCCCAAATAGTGGTTCCATGCGCCTTCGCTATGACACACCATTGAACCGACTGAGTACTTTACTCAAAGTTACTCTACCTCCCCGCGGCCAATGTGATTCCTTATGTTTAAAAAGGACACTACGATCACATTCCGACTTACGGTCTGGTAATACCAAGAACTAATTTCGTACTCTACGAACAGTCTGATTCGCATCTTGCAAATCAGAAACAGGGGGGGGGGGGGGACACACCGTCCAATTTGCACCGTGCAAATCATCAAACCCTTGTTTGAACACAAATAAATTATACAATCACCACATAGTCAACCTCACTGTCGGCTATAATAACAAATAGAAACGAGCTTGAACATAGTAATGCAGAACCTCTAATATAACACAGATGAGATGAATTAATCTAACATATGATACACTACTGAATTCTACGCATATCATCTCGGAGCAGTATTTTCTTTCTTCTTTTCCGGTCGGCGAATAGGAATTACCAAAAGCAAACTAATTGCTTGTTTCTAACCAATAGAAACAATGTACCATCAATAGTCATCCGAGAAAATATGTGTTTTTCCTGAATCGTTTCTACCACTACGTGATAATTCCATATCAACGTATTCGTTCTCTTTAATCAAACGGCTGATATGGTCAACCAACTTTTCGATTGTCATGTCTTCCTTATCTCTAAACTCTAGTCTAGATAGTTCACGCTGGAACTTAATGGGAAAACAAGACTTTACCAGTCTCAAAACCGAGAGACTGGAAGTGTCCTCATCAGCTCTATCCATGGCTGCTATAATGACCATGACATCACTCAGGGTATTTCTCAAACTACACGCGTCTTCAGAGGCGCGCGGGATAGACTCCAGCTGTTCATAGAGAGCAAAACGATTGCGTCTTTTGTCGGCATAGAGCCCTTGCAATATCTTAATTGCTGAAGGATATTCCGAACCTTTTCTGGGAACTCTTTTGAGCGCTCTAGCGGCATCTCCCTCACATGCTTCTAGTAGCATTGTTAGTTTGTCGATGTCCGCGTACTCTTTTTCATGCACTACCGCAGAAAATGATCCCAGAACCCATCCCATTCACTAATTTGACCATCAAATTTGGGAAGTTTTATTTCTCTGTTCAAAGAAAGTTTGTTACACAGGCTGGTGAGCACTGACACCTCAGGCGCTATGTCATCATCATCATCGTCGTCTTCGTCGTCGATGTCGTTGTCCAAACGAATGATAGACGTCTGAACACGTATTTCACGTGCCCTTTTCTCCAAAACTATCTTGGCCTCATTGGATGACTTGATGATCTCATCAAACTTTTTGTCAGCCAGATATTTTTCTAAATTAGTCTTGGCTAACTCTCTCAGAGTAGCATCAAATGCCTTGATGTCCTCTACTGTAACACTGATCTCCGCTAAGAAGTGTTCGACCGCGTCGATCTTCTTATCTAGAGAGCGTGCCAACTCTCGCAGACACGACTTTTCTCTGTTCAAAAAGTGCTTTATAGCATCTGCATCTGTAGGAAAATCGAATTTCCTATCATACGGTTCACATTCCGTAGTTAAAGCTTGAAGATCTTTTATAAGCTTTGTTCCCTTAGTACGGGAGTACCTTAGTGTCGGATCGAATGGCTGAATCCGATACTCTCTTATGTAAAGAACACAACTGTAAGCGTGAAAAATAGGGATAACTCGTGTTACCACCTCGCAGAGCGAATGAGATAGAAAGGGGCTTTACAGCTCCTGTACAATCTACTATCACACAATGCATTATCGCCGTCCATTAGGACTTTCACACGTTATCTGTCTGTAGATCTTTCGCCTGCTGAGCTCACTCAAAACATGAGCTAGAAAATGCATTCTTTCGTATAGTGAGAAAAAATGACTGAACCTGTAGAGACCGTTAAGAACATAGAAATTTGCGCAAAAATCTAGTTGAAACTCCCTACTACCCTTTACCGAGGGTGTGAGAATACTTCGTATTAACGTATTAACTCATTGCCGTGTTGCCCAGAGCTCTCTGCAACTTCCAGCACCGATTGATCGATCGAACGAACATATAGCCATAGATTCGTTGGTGGTTTTACAATAACCTTACTGCAATTACTCAAAAATGTAATGCATACTTGCAAGTCTACCGTGCTTCGAAACCTTTGAGTCTGCCTCTCAGTACAAAGTTCTACATAAAACCCAATGGTACGTCTACCGGCTTTCATGAGAAATTTCACTGTTTGTATCTATCTGTGTACTATCTGTGTACTTGTCTCTAGTACCGTACTGAACCGTCAAAACTTCTGGGGCATATTAGCCTTTGACAGTATGATTTGAGGTATTCGAGTGGATGCCTACCATACAGTTATCCACAATGATCAGAAAAAAAAACACGGTTTTCCACCCGATAACAGAAACATTCGTTTGTTTTTGATGCGTAATCATTCATTTTCATGTGTTCGAATCCAAAACTTTTCTCGAAACCACGAGACCATTAGTCTAAAAGATACATTTTAAGGATTTTCAGCTGAAATAGATCCAAAAATATAACGCTCATGAAAACGACCACCGTCTAATAATGTCGTCGATATGCTAGAAAACTATAATATTGCTGGCCATTTCGAAATGCTGGAAATAGAAAACATGACGAGAAGGGGCGTTCTAATTCAAACTGAACCACGTCTAATTAACTTTATTTGTTCTTCGAACTAAATTTGTGTCTTCAGGGATCGGTTGTGGTGATTCTTGACATCATGATGGAGATCTGCGACCTGGAGATAAATACCTGTCTGCCGGGACCGCCTTCCTCGGTACGACAAGTTCTGGATATCCTCGCTGAAAACTCTGAAAGGGGAAGTAAGGAACTGATCCGTTATGATAAGTGGTGTTTAGCGGTCGCCTGGGACCAAGAAGGACGGACACCGTCGGCTGGTAATCTATTGGTGAGTAATTATTTTACTTATTATACGCTAGAAGGCTAGTCTGGTGTGGGTTAGTAACAATTTTGTTTCCTTTCAATCGGAAAGACTTATTAGCGATTTTGAATTGGTAGTGGGATGTAGGGGGGAAGGAGTGAATCATTGTTGCGGTCGCCTGACAAAATTATAAAGAGAGGATAAGGTTGACAAGTTCAGACTAGGGAGTTGAAGACTCATTGTTAGAGCAAATTCTCGCGCGTCGGCTGATGACTCGTTTCTCGTTGTTGCGGTTGCCTGACAAAATTATAAAGAGAGGATAATGTTGAGAAGTTCAGACTAGGGAGTTGAAGACTCATTGTTAAAGCAAATTCTCGCGCGTCCGCTGGACTATTGTGGACTTACGTCAGAGTGAATCCTTGCACGCAAAAACAGAGAGTATCTTCAAGGAAATAACGCGATGTATATTAATGATGAATACTGCGTCATTTGTAAGCGGTTGTAAATCAGAAAGTATTGAGGGGCACGGCACGGCTTCAATTTTCTACGCAGGTATAGGATTGTTCTCTCAAAATCAGAGTGAGACTTAAGGACGAAGTTGTTACCAAGTAGCATATGTAGGCAGAGGTTTTAGGCACGAAATAGGTTCGGACTCAATTACCCGTCTGTAATAAAAAAAAATAGAAATAGGAGAGATAACTTGAAAATTATCTGTATACCATGTTCAGTACCACGATCCACTGTACCACCGACTCGTCTACCGACGCGGGCCTGTCCAAGCTCATCTTCGGAACACCGACCTGTGGCTTGATTTTACACTACACGAATACTGGGAAGATCATCGACAGTCACACGACCAGTACGTGAAATCTACTATGTTCCAAAAAAAAAGGCCCAGGTTTAATGCGCTTGCATGCAATTAATTTGAGAAACAGCCGCACAAAACGTTGGTCGTTTTTCCTCTAAATGGTTTCTCGTCAAGCCTACCGATCGATTTTTATTTCTATATCATAACCACGACCATTACATGGGGTGTGTCGATGATCCTCAAAGGTGGAAATCTCCTTAGAGTTATCACGGTTAACGGAATATGTCTAGGCCGTATTTTACAGCTTTTTGTGTCATCAAGAATACAGATCGTGTAGCCTCGTTTGCGTCTGAAAAAAAACATTTAATTATCACTTTACCTCTCAGATGGCGGGAGTTTCGACACAGTAGTATAGTTGGTAGAACCGTGGCGCTTATAGACACCAAATGTTTAAAACAAGATATGGGTGGGAAAATGAATATTGAGGTTAAATCTCATGAAAACTATGAGAATAGAACGGAATCTTGAACAAAAAGTGTTAACTTCGATAAAACTATGATATATCTGTCTCCTTCTTACTTCATGCGTACTTCTGCGCGCGTGCGCGGTCATTGTGGTAAACAGTGGCGTAGCACAGCAAACACGTACAAGTAGCCATAATTTTTCAGTGGAAACCACGAGCCGTGTCTCTCTTCGAACATTGAAAATTCGCTGGCCGCAATTAATGGATGGCTAGAGTGTCCCCCCTGTTTCATGAAGGCAATCATTGATTTCGACAGAAAAGTACCCGAAGTAGTGAAGATTATGAAGTACCTCGTAATTGTGGTAAACGAAGGCGTCTGTCAGGTCAGTTATTTTTTCCGAACAGTCAGTAGAAACTAAGCTAACACGCATGATTATAATCATACGTAAAGAACGTTTGTAACTCTGGAAGCGGGCATTTTATCTCTGTAAATATCATTATTTTTCAGGCTTATTGCTTGTTTCAGAAAGTTCTCGCTCCTAAAAAAATGCGCCTCAGTTTCAGAAAAAAAGGCCAAAGTTTTATAAGATCGGATACTTGTAATCACAGTTCAAAACTGTCCAGTCAAACAACTTCTATGGTGATGACCTAAGCTTGAGTGGAGAGAATCAACTTCTATATGTTCTTAGTCGCCTGTTGTGAGGGTATAAATAGTTTGGTTGGCGAATGTTTGGCGGAATTTCGATATTCGAAATTTTAGACTGGGAATCTGGAAAAAGCGCTGGAGATGCTGCTAACCTGCCCCATTCAAGACGAGGGAATTCAAGGAGAAGGAGTATCCCAGATGGCCATCCATGAGGTCCCAAAAGTAAAATGTGTTTTCGTAGATTTTATTCAAAGACTTGGTAGTGAACAATCATACTTAGGATTTTATTTTGTAATGTACAAATAGAAAACCTAGTCAGTTCATGAAAATCTGAAATCGGTGTGATTTGGCTGTTTTTTATTATGTGATTTACAGCTACCTTCGGCTATTACAAATCATTGGTGATAGAAAGTATTTTTACAGTAGAGTATTATAGCGCCTTGTCCGTTAAGCCGCGAAGATTGGTGTTTCCATATTCTAGTTATAGTTCCTATATGTTTTCTACACTCTCTGATAAATGTTTACCCAAAATGAAGTAGATTGAGGAGATAAGAAAGAAAGATGCAGAGCAGAAATGCAAGACAAACTGCTAGCTCTTCAACCTAGTTTTCAGAAAATCATCAGTCCTTCACAAAAGACTCTGACTCTGGTTTGCAAAGGTTACCTCCAAACTGCAACTGTGACAATCACAAACCAGTCAACCAAAAAGCGAAGGTTAAGGTAGTTATAAGTTATTATCCAACTTCTTTTGATCTTATGTGTTTAAAACATATTTTGTAGTTATAATTTTGCTATAAAAATGAACTTTGACGTTGATTTGTTCCAGTTTCTCGGTGTGAACACGGCTATTCATGTCAGTCCCAACAGATTCGTTCTCAGCGGAAACGAAAGAAAGGAGGTGACTATTTTGACAAAAGTAAGTTTATTTCTGCTCATTCTTTTTCATTTCAGTCTCCAGGTTATAGGTGCAATAGTTATAAGTAGTTGAACGTTGCCCATGTAAAATGTGGAATAGTTACAAGTTGTAAATTTGCAATGAATCCCAGAATTATGGAATAGTTATCCGTCCCCAACCCAACTCAAGCGACTTAAGGATCTCCAGGTTAACAGACTGAGACATCGCACCTATGCTACATGTAGTTTTCCGACTAACATGAAGAATGTAAAGAGAATAGAACTGAAAAAAGAACGACTTATTTGATGTACAAAATTCGATACAAATTACACTCAAAACTAGTCAACTAAGAGATCTACATCGAAAAATTTAACGGTTTTGGTCAAGTTTGCTCAAAACAGCTATATCCTAAAACGATCGTGGCTCCACGATCGCGAAAATGAAAAATCGCCGGTTTTGACCACAAGTACGAAATTGAATGCAAATCATACCCGAAGCTAGTCAACTAAGAGATCTACATCGAGAAATTTAACGTTTTTGGTCAAGTTTGCTCAAAACAGCTATATCCTAAAACGATCGTGGCTCCACGATCGCGAAAATGAAAAGCGCTGGTTTTGACCACAAGTACGAAATTCAATGCGAACTTTACTCAGAACTAGTCAACTAAGAGATCTACATCGAAAAATTTTACGGTTTTGGTCAAGTTTGCTCAAAACAGCTATATCCTAAAACGATCGTGGCTCCACGATCGCGAAAATGAAAAATCGCTGGTTTTGACCACAAGTACAAAATTTGATACAAATTACACTCAAAACTAGTCAACTGATAGATCTACAACGACCTCCTGTCCGTAGGCGAAGGCGTCGCAAGACACAGCCATGAGGATGGCCTCATCTTTGTGCCAGGCTGGGTGTTGATGTCTCCGGGAGGTACATATTGGACCATTGCTGCTTCGATGTGAATTCAGACCATTTCAACCCGGCTTATATACGCCTCTCCAGAGAGAAGTTCCTGCGTACTTTCGTAATTTCAATACAAAAGGACATCTCGGCAGGGAGAAAGAGTGCGTCACGTGTGGGCGTGAGCCGTTTTCCAGAAAAAAACGGAAAGGTGGTCTTTCGTAAACGGGGTTTCAGGTTTGCTTTCACGAAGAAAGATACACTTCATTATTCCCTTTCTTGCCAAGTGTGTCGGCCTGTTGCGGTTTCATTCAAAAAAGGTACTTTTACTTACTAAACCCGTAGTTCATTTGCGCCGCAAACCTAATTGTCACAACAACTTTACTTGCACATTTACTATATGAACCAATTTTAATAGTAACCAGGCTTCTGTGAAGGAGTTTCCAGATGTTAGACGTTGATTAATTGTGTATTCATTGATAGTCTTTTATAGTAAATTTCTTGAGGAGAGTCAGAGAGGATGAGAGAGTGGTGTGTTGTTAGAGAGACAGCTAGAGGGAGAGTTTCTCACATTCCTGCCAAATTGAGAGGCGCGTGAAACCTAAAGTAAAGTATTCGGAAACCACAGAAACAAAGAGTATAATCTTCGAATCGTTGGAGACGTCTCACCTCTACTTCAGTGCACGTTCGTGAAAAGTGAAAACGAGTTTTCTATTGAGAAAATGTTCATTTCTAAATCTACAGGCTCATCGGCAGTTCGTCAAGAATGACGGATCCAACAGACTTCCCAAAGATTCAGAAAAAACAAAGTTACTGTATGTTTTCTGTTTGTCTCTGCGTAACATTTCAAGAACATTCGGATAGTTTGAAATTGAATTGGCAAATGATTTTGGTCTTTTTTTAAAGAAACTATGCAAAAATATAACTTAGGGCTCTCTTCTATTCATGATCGAAAAATTACTGCCCATTCATTATTTTCACAATTTGAGAAATGTGTAACGTGATCTTTGAAAATAAATAAGCGAAGTGTTGAATTTTCAGCTGATGTTTGCAAGTCCGAGTATTGCAACAAGAAAATGGAAAGCGGAACATTCCATTCAGCTAAAGAGGTCGGTTTGAACAAAACTTAGACCTAAATAATATTTCATTTTCACTTCTCCACCTTAAATGCGGAT
>CAXIWQ010000174.1:15000-70000 GCA_964036275.1 Litoditis marina
TTACGAAATTTTTCTTTTTTTATATTTTTATAGTTTTTTGTTGTACCTCAAACTTGGGTAATTGAACCGAAAATTGTGCACATACGTGTCTAGTACAGTCTAATATTTTTTCACGTTTTCAGGTAAGTTTTCTCTCAGTCCTACCTGTGTCTCTCTAGAAGTATGTACGAGAAACTCGCTCAAGAAATGCCAAAGAAGAAGTCCAACAAACTGAGAAACTACTCTATATCAGGATCACTGGTTGCTACTGTCTTTATCTGTTTTCTACTACTATCGAAACATTTTAATACTCACGCAGGATTAGTCCCCCGAGCTGCACACAAGTTTGATCTCCCACGTGAAGTTTTTCCCAAGTTGGAACCCACCTTCCTTCTCCAAAACTATACTATAACACCTGATCTCGAAGTTTCGAAACAGCTCATATGCTATCGATTGAATAAGATGAGATGCTCTAAATCTGAAATTAGACTTTATGATACTGATAATACTCTACTATGTGATATTGAATTCCTGTGTAATCATGTTTCATAATCTGTTTCATTTATGTTGTGATACAGTTTTTTGTAATAAAGTTTATTCAATACTTGTACGTGTATATGGCTATATAAAACGGATTACTTGTCTCCAGAGTGTAGATGGCTGGTAGTAGCTGACGTTGAATGGATCGCAAGGTAGAAGTTGTGTATGGGGCTAGAACGGTTTGGACATCCTCGTCCAAATCGGGATGAGAGAAGTAGATTGAAATGTGAGGTTCGCCGTCACATCTATAAGAGTTGAGTAGCAGTTGAACGAACTGATCGATAACATGTGCAATTCCTCTATTGAGAGGCATTTGCAAGTTACGAAAGTTTCGAAAATAAATGTTGTCGTACACAGTACTAACCATATAGGGAGTTGTATAGGTTCTCGTATTGCAGTCACCAATAGATGTGTGGCACTCCAGGAAGTCGAGAGAGAAGTTAGTAGAGCGACCGTTCATCGTGATGAAAAATAACAAGAATGATTTAAACCATCTTACTCTCGTCGATAGCTGCAGCCTCGACAGGAGTGACGTCATTATAAATGAACATCGAAATTGAAAACGCCTGGTCTAGTGCGATAGATTTATTAGAAGCCATCATTTTATCCAGCATGTTCACAACAGCATTTCCGTTCAAAACACTATAGGTTCGTGAGGGTAGAAAGAAACCTCTTTCTTCTCTGAACCCTGGATGTTCAATGTTCATACAAAATTTAGTCGTTTCAACATCACATTTTTGAGCCTTCAAATTGTTCACTATGAACTTGTTCAACCCTCTAGCAAGCATTTCATCGGGTGAAACACGGCTTTCCGAGTTGAAACGTACCTTATCGACATGAACCACGATGATTTTCTTTCCAACTTTGACACGCTCTTTGGAAGTGGAATATAGATAGGCCCGATCACTTTCTTCAACATCACTGGCATAGTCAAGAGCAATACGTTCGAGAGGAGAAACGGAGGACATATGTAGTCTTTACTTGAGACGAAATGACTCTTTCTACACCTAGCTTTTACTCGACCTTGAGTCACGCCTCCTCTATATCTCTGATCTCTCTCCCTATTTTACACTCTATTTTTCGAAAAACTAGAACAGAAGTGGTA
Source organism: Litoditis marina (assembly GCA_964036275.1). Taxonomy (NCBI): domain Eukaryota; kingdom Metazoa; phylum Nematoda; class Chromadorea; order Rhabditida; family Rhabditidae; genus Litoditis; species Litoditis marina. The sequence goes on from CAXIWQ010000174.1 coordinate 16,625, forward strand.
TTATATATTTATTGAAAACTCACAATCAGGCATTGACAAAACGAGCCTGCTTATTGCGACGGCCACAGGTATCACACATCTGGAAGCTATACGTATTTCCAGAGATAGTAAAAGTCTTACGGCAACAATTATCTAGAACGAACACAATAAACGGGGCATTGAATAGTATCTGGTTTTTCGAAAGTGGTGTTTGGTAGTCCTTCTTTTCATCAGAATTTTCCGTCCTTTTGTCAATTGAAGGTGGAGGAATAGAAAGATTGGGAGGAAATACAGAACCGACCGACTGCGTGCTCGACATGTTTAGAATGAGCTTAGATAGTGGATGGAGCTTATTGAAATAATTTTTCGAAAAACTGGTTTATTACTCACCAATGTACCAGGCAGGGGGAGGAGTGGGAGGCAGATAGTCTGATCCATCCTCTAGTTCACTAAGTTCATCATAGTTCGGATATTGATCAAGATCAGGGTAGACAGGTAGCTCGTCTTCACGTTCGGAGGTGAGGGGATCGATACGTGATGCGATTGAATCACAAATTCAAATTAGTTCCTATAACTGAAAGTGATGAGGCGTCGAATATCACGAGTCTTAAAGCGAGGATGGAAGAAGTGCTCAAAGAGAAGAACGTGTCGGATAATGAAAAAATATCAATTTTTGCAGATCTTTTGGCGCGTCTTCGCAACTATAATAGCGAACTTGATAGTCCACCTAGCTTCCAAATTCACACTCCTCCACGCAGTGATATTGTGCCTCAACTACCAGTGAGAAGTACTAGACTTGACAAGATTGTAAAAACAGTACGTGGAAATGACGCAAATGAAATGGTATTGGACGGGCGAACTATTCCAAATACAAATTTGACGGATATTATAAACTATGCACTTAAGAGAGAGGGAGCTCATTACCCACTCGGATATGAGGAGTTTTATAATCATACCAAGCATATCCCGCAACTACAGAAACCACGAAAAATCGAAGAACCCGCGCCGATTGTAGTACCTACAGCCGTTCTACCAAAAAAGGAAAGTCCTAAAGCGGCACCTCCTAAAAGAGCTAGCCCTCCGGATCCTATTGTATTCAATAACCCTGTTTTACCGAGAGTGAATAGTCCTAAAGCTTCTACCATGAATAGGAAGTTCCCCGATGGATTACCATCCCCTATAGCTGCTGGTGTGAAGAATACCCCCCGTATTAGGAAACCCAATATAAGGCTTCAGTACGGAGACGGAAGACGAAAGAAGCGGTTGAATATAAGACTATGGAAAGACTTCTAAAAGATGCCTATTTGAATCCAAAAAACCCGTCTAGTTTTTCTTCAATAAATAATATTATTCGTTCTGTGAAAGGTTCTAAAATAAAAGATGTAAAGAACTACTTAAAATCTGTACCCGCTTATACTTTGCACAAACAAGTACGTCATCGCTTTCCACGTAGGAAAACTCTTGGATCTGGCCGTTTTTTCACGTTACAAGCAGATTTGTGTGACTACGCGGCGTATAAAAAGGAAAACGCGGGGCATACATTTCTACTTACAGTAATCGATGTCTATTCGCGCATGTTATATGTGAAACCTTTGAAATCAAAAGCAGGTGTTGTGGTATGCAAGGCCTTTGAAGAAATTTTTGAAGAAAACAAGTTCACACCAATCTACATTTTTACTGATGAAGGAAAGGAGTTTTATAATTCTACAGTATCTGGTATGTTTAAGGAAAAGAGTATAAGACATCTGTCCACGAATTCACCTCTCAAATGTGCAATGGTTGAACGGGTGAATAGAACTTTGAAAACAAGACTGGAGAAGTATATGTATCACAATTCAACTAGAAAATACATTGACGTTTTACCCGATATTGTGAATGGAATCAACCACAGCATTAATCGTAGTATAAAAATGCGGCCTGTTGATGTGACAAGTAACATTCTACAAGAGTGCAAAGAAGAGACAAATAATAGAAAATGTCAATTAGCTATTGGGGATATGGTTCGCATAAGTACCGCACGGAGAACATTCCAAAAGGGGTATGAGAAAGGATGGAGTGAGGAAGAGTTCTATATAACAAAATGCTTACCAGGATCACCACCCGTATACCATTTGAAAGACAGCCATGGAGATACCATCAAAGGTATATTCTATGAACGTGAGCTTGTCCCGTGTAGTAACCCTGAGAACGTTTACAAAGTGGAAAAGATATTGGAAAGGAGAAAAAGAAGAGGAAAAAAGGAAGTACTCGTCAAATGGCTTGGATATCCAGCATCTTTCAACAGTTGGGAAAAGGAGGCTGATGTTATTCTGTTGTAAGCACTCTTTTATAGTAAAAAAAACTCGTTCGATTCGTTGTTATTCACATCGTAGATGCTTTATAGATATGGAACTCGTCCTTTTACTACTTTCTACTTTTTATTCAAAGTTTCCAGGTGTAACTTTATAGATATGAAACTCGACCTTGTTATTTTCAGTGTTATTCACATATTTTCATGTGTTATGCTAGATCTTCCAAGATATAGTGCCACATATACCAATGTGGGAAGACACGTGTTCAATCGCGAATAAACATTCTATTCTATTCTATTCTATCCATGTATTTATTTCTCCAATCAATGTAAGGGGGTTTGGCAGGAATATACCAGACTTTTAACAGTTTTCGTGCAAACAGATGGGAATTTAGAAATGATAGTATTTTGCCACAATCTCCAGTCACTGATAAGTCAACTCTTTCACTAGCGGATGACCTACTACAGAAGTACGTCCAACAAATAGTATACCCATGTTTTCGTATTTTGGTAATGTTGCCATAAAAGATCTTATCAATATTTCGATCTCCGCAACACGTTCCTCTCCCTGCATACTATCTCACTTTCTCTCGACGTAGCCACTCTCTTCACTGACACACACTCTCTTCGGGTTCTCAAACACTCTAACCTTCTTGAACACTATCTTCATGATCGGCAGTCTCTCTCTCTTATACGAAACACTCTCACACCCTGTCCGTCGATTCACTCTCTCCATAGTGAATAGTCTATCTCACATGGATTGGGAAGACTGGGCTAGTTGAAATGAAAGTACAGGAATACATTGAAAAAAGACAGTATTTATTAGAAAGAACAGTGGGGAACAACAATGGTATGGCTACAATTCGTACAATCTATTTTATGAATAGTGGTTCCTTTACAATCAATACGGCTACAGTGGCTACACACTACTGAACATTTATGACGCTGTAAATTGATGAAGCGATTGAAACAAAGTCTACAGGTAGTTTTTTGAATAGTAGACCTTTTGAACAGACATATATCAAACTTATCGTTGAAACAAGCAATTGACAGTTTTCGGGGAGCCTTAGGGTTGCTTTGCCATTTCACTGAATACGTTTTAGCAGGGGGAGAACGTTGATAGAGCTGAACGTGATAATCGTGTAAGTCTATCGACATTGATTTGAGATCGTCCAGACCATAAGACTGCTTCTCCAATGAAATACCACATCTTAGAAGAAGTTGTTTAGTTTCGGACTTCCAACAGTTGGGACGCGCCTTCAGAAGATCCTGGTGTTGACGTATGTGTTCTATTTCTGATTGTTGAGTGGCGAAGTGTTGGTCGGCTATAAGTTTGGCAAGAGTTACTGCATAGGGAAGAGATAGATTAGCAGGTGTGGGTACAACAGCCTCAATTTTCAACTCCGGATCGAAGAATGACGACATAGTACAGTGAGTACAGGGGCTCAAATGACCAAGTGAGTCATTTTGAGAAATGTATTTCACAACTTTCAAAAAGTATTTCGCAATTTGAGGTATTTGAAAGTGACCATTTCGAAAGCATCATTCAACAATATGGAGTGGTTGCCTCCGGTCGTCTATGCCCCCGCTGCTGACCAGCCTATGGATTTTTCATCACTTGTTACTGAGCTCGCTATTGAACCTATTCTCTTTGAAGATATCACCATGGATGAATGTACGTACTCGGCTGTGGAAGACGAAGAGGGATGGGATTCGGACTCAAGTTTTGACGAAACCGATTTATTTATACATGAATACGATAATTCTCTAGATGAATACGATTATTCCTTAGATGTGAGTGATATTATGTATGATTCGGAATGTGAGATAGATTACCCCCAATAAATGTTTTTACATAAACGTGTTTTTTCATTCATGAAAGGAAAATATAATAGAGATATTGAAATGGCACAAAGTGGATGAATTTATCTAAAATTATCTAAAATCTAAAACCGTCATCGGACCCATCTTTCCATGTTTATTGCACCGTTGAATTGATTTCTCGGACATTTGAGCTCAAATTTTCAATCATGATCCTGATATAGAGTAGTTTCTCAGTTTGTTGGACTTCTTCTTTGGCATTTCTTGAGCGAGTTTCTCGTACATACTTCTAGAGAGACACAGGTAGGACTGAGAGAAAACTTACCTGAAAACGTGAAAAAATATTAGACTGTACTAGACACGTATGTGCACAATTTTCGGTTCAATTACCCAAGTTTGAGGTACAACAAAAAACTATAAAATTTTCGAGAAAAAAATTTGAGAAAAATTTCGTAATATTTTCGAAAGTGATTATGGCTAGCCGGGGGACGTGATCCGATTGGGGGCATGGCTAGCCAGGGGCCAATGGCTAGCTGGGGGACATTTTGGGTTCTAAGGGCGACTCTGAGAAATTGGACAACTGGGGGACTTTGGACAGGGGGGGTCCATACACTACTTACCGACAACAGAACAATTGCTCAAATCATGATTCATTCAAAATGTACAAGTGTAAATATCTAGGTTAAATGGTAAGCCGGCACGAACATCACTTCCCTGTGCGTCGAAAGAGTCCCGGATGAACTCAACAGTAGAGGTGGAGTACTTGTCGAATGGAGTCAGAATAGGATGAAGGTCACGGTGTTGAAAGTGAATGGAGACACGTGTTTCTGAAGTATGATCGAATATAGCCAGAGTATGACGTACAAACTGATCAATAATGAGAGTGATACTACATCCCATTGTCATTTTCAATTCGTCGATGTTCTTGAAATAAATGTTTTCGAAAGACTGTGTGATCAAGTTAGTGCTCGTGTGAGTTTTGGTAACACTTGCACTCACGGTGGTAAAATGACGAACAAACTCACTAGCGAAATTGGCAGAGCCCGAAGAGAAACAACCGGCTGGCATGGTTGCAGAAACGTTGAATGAGCAAAAATCAGGTAGACATTTGAGACTTCTCGAGAGCAATCGATTCGGTAGGGCGAGACGTGTTATAAATATGAATTGAAACAGCAAATTGATCATTAATACAGAGAGCTTTGTTTGACGTCATCATTTGACTGATTCGGTTGACTACAGCCGCGCCATTCAAAGTTTTAAAGGTTCGATGTGGAAGGAGAAAACCCTTCTCCTCTCGAAAGCCAGGATGTTCAAAGATAAGACAAAACTTGGTATCATCAACATTTAAGTTTTGAGAGTTCAATGAATCAACAATGAAACGATCAATAAACTTTTCTAAGGCAATGTTAAGTGATAAGCCAGAAGCATCAGCATTGCGGAACTGAACTCGATCAATTTCGATTTCAGTTTGCATTCTGCGTAGCCTAATCAATTTTTTCCCAATAAGGAAATCACTAGAAATTTCATCATCATCAGATGCGTAATCGAGAGAAAGTTGTTGTAACGCAGTCATATTAGCAGATTAGCGTGGTAGTTGTGGTAGAGAGGTAGAGGCGGGGTCAACACAGCGCAATTTTGGCCAGTCGTCAACAATGGCCTTTTTCCACTACCAGCTTTGGATCGATGGTGTAGAGGTTCACTGTCTAGCTTCTGAAGATGAAGATGAGGAGCCCAATTGGGTCCCGACAGTTTACTCTGACGATGAACCAGATGGAGAATCCGACCTTGAATCTGAAGAAATGGACGATGAAAGTGATTCTGACTCTGTGGAGTCAGACGATGAGTTGCCCCCAACTCCACCCCCCAGGTCAGACCTTTATTTTCAAATTATTTCACAATCTCGTGTTCCATTATGAAATTTGATATAATGACCGTGACCTCTAACCCCAATTATCTTTTTGAATAGGCCGATTCTATTCAAAGTTTGACCTTCTAACAACTCCCAGGCGTAAACAACTCATTGTTAACATGTCTACCCCCCCCCCCGCTGCCGCTACTACTTTCGCTCCTTCTACTCCTCTTAAACGTAACATAAACGTAGGAAACATCCCGCAGCCTCCTGCTTCCACTATTCCCACCACTACTAGCTTCAATTCATCTACCCCCAAACGTCTATTCGCTATGCCTGTTCATCAAATGGCTAAGCCACCTGCTGATTTTGAGGTTATTGAAAATCCTAGATTTGTTGAGAAAAGGATGGAGAAAACTCCTCTTTCAGAGAAACAAATAATGTTCAATGCTCCATTCATTGTACTTGTTCTAGATAACTGCTGTAAGAAGTCGTTCGTCTCCGAGGGCGACAAATACTCCTTCCAGATGTGTGCCAGCTGCGCCCGACGCAATCGCCAGGCTCGATTCGTGAATGCTGGAATTTAAGTATGTTTGTTGTATTTACTGTATTTAATTGCCATCAGACCGATAACTGTATATACAATTGTATTGATGTATTTATTTGATATGAACATTATAACAAAATCACTTCTCTCTCTTTCTCCCAAGAGTCAAAACTAGAGTTATAACCTAACCAGCGAATCAAAACCTCTTTCACACCTTTTCGCGTTCTGCGATCTAAAATTTTCTCAACTTTATAAATTTTATCAGGGTTACTATTGTTAATTCGTAATCATAAAAAATTCCGGAAATTACTTCGCCATTAACATCTGTCAATCGATATGTTGGCGGGGAGCCAGAAACACATTTGGAAATATAAAATTCTTCCTCGCTCCAGCCTTTCTCATAGCCCTTCTGGAAAGTGGCTCGGGCTGTGGTTATACGAACCATTTCTCCAACACCTAGTTTGCACTGTTTCTCCGGTCCGCGTTCTTCTAGAATATTGGCTGTCACATCGACTGGTCTCATCTTGATACTTCGGTTAATACTATGATTGATACCGTTTACAATATCTGGTAAAACATCAATATATCGACGAGAACTATTATGGTACATGTATTTTTCCAAGCGACCTTTCAGAGTACGGTTAACTCGCTCCACCATTGCACACTTCATCTGAGAATTAGGCGAATAGTGTTCATTTTTTTGATATTTTATTTTTTAACCGGTGAACGAAATTCGAACAAAATGATAAAAACGCAACTTTCAAATGCGTTTGAACGAACCAAATGACTTTTGGGGCTGGCGCAATTCGCGAAAATTACTGTGAAAAAAATTCAAAAAGACCAGTCATTTGGCGGCGCTTCACAAACTACAATTTGGGTACTTTGCTGTTTAGCAAACAAATGCTCGTTTCTCCTGACACTAGTATTGGCTTGTTACAGTTTTTCGCAAGTAGTGTAGTCTGGTATAGCTTTTGGTTATGCTCAACAGAGCTACCTAGACAAGCGACATGTGAAAAAAGAACCGGGAAAGAAAAATAGAAGAATAAACGAAATTTGCACAACTACGAGGCCTAACCAGAGGGAATTACAGTGGATCTCACTCCGCTGCTACCAAGATAGGTTCGAAATGTGCCATACATTTCGGAAGACAACTGTTTCAGATAAACAACAGAACAAGTAGAAATAAAGTATTTACTGGCAAAAACTATTAGAACGACGGGAAATGAGCGAAACGGAGATAAACGAGTGGGTACGGTAGAGACGGTGACCGGGCCCGGTCGGTGAGATCTCGATAGCTGGCTTCCTGGGCTTATAAGTTGCAACGTTATCTGGAAAGAGATCATTCACGTCATGCAATCATAAGATGTGTTTGCAATGTCATAATGGTAACGCAATGGTGACTAACGGGAAAGATATGGGAAAGTTAGGGTCATTTCTGTCGAATACTCTTTTCTTTAAACATCGTTTGTACATGAGAGTTATAAAATTCTTTACCTTCATCAGTGAAAATGTAAATTGGTACAAAATCATTCTCATCAAAAATTTCATTGAGAGCTTTACAAACTACAACACCTGATTTAGATTTCAAGGTTTTATCATATAACATTCGGGTGTAAACATCAATCACGGTCAGAAGAAAGGTAGTTTGGTCGTTCTGTGACTTGTAGGCGGCGTAATCACAAAGGTCAGCCTGCAATGTGAAAAAACGCCCTGATCCTAACGTGCGTTTACGTGGAAATCGATGTCTCACGGGTTTGTGTAGTGTATATGTGGGAATCCCTTTGAGATATTCTTTGACATCCTTCAAGTTGGCATTTTTCACTGCTCGAACTAGATTATTCATAGATGAGAAACTTGCTGGGTTCTTGGGGTCCAGATATGCATCTGCTAAAAGTCGCTGCATTTCCACAATCGAATATTCAACCGCTTCTTTCGTCGACCACTTCCCGACTGACTAGGTCTGAATCGACTTTTACGAACTTTTGGGGTATTTCTTATATACATCGAATCATATTTACGGTTTCCGCTAGGCTCTGGAGCATTCTGTTTTGATGGTGATGGGCTTAGTTTTTGAGGTGGTACTCTTTTTCTAGATGAACTTCGACTTTTTGCCGTGCCTGGGGAGACCACAGCCGGACTGGTAACTATTGGACTGGCAACCGTTGGACTGGGGATAGTTCGACTGTTGCCAGTTGGACTGGCGACAGATGGTGAGATTGCAGCAACTGCGAGCGACTTTCTCGGAGGTCTGACAGCTGATTTAGGGATAGGTGGTACCTTTTTCTTCTTAGGCTTAGGTATCTCAGGGGGAGTTAATCCACCCACATTGGAGGAACGAGTGTAAAATTCCTCATAACCCAATGGCATTGGTTTGTCACTCTTTTTGAACGCATAATTCAGAATTTCTTCCATATTAGTGTTCGGTATAACACGCCCGTCAATAACCATTTCATTCGAGTTGTTGGCACGTACATTTGCACTAATCTTGTCAATCTTGTGCTTTTTCTTCCCCGAAAACTGTGGTACTAAATCAGATCGCTCAGGGGTGTGTATTTTAATAGAAGGCGGAATATCAAGTTCAGAATTATAGTTGCGCAAACGCGCCAAAAGGTCCGCATACAGGGAAATCTTCTCGTTGTCCGACGTGTGTTTCGACGTGAGCACACTCTCCATCCGTGTTTTTATATCCGAGATATTAGTCGCTTCATCTGTCTCAGATATTGGTACTAGTTTGAATTTATGGTTCAGCTTCATGAGAGGCCGCTCAGAGCAAGAACGGGGCGAATAATAGATTTGAAAGTAGTTTTATTGACCCCAGACAATTTTCGACGGGCCAGTTCCGGGTCACGAATTTTGGAAATTTCCTCCAGAAGAGATACTTTTCTGCTCAATATACCCTTTTCTTTATTGGAGAGGAGTACACAACTATTATTAAGTGTATTATAGATAATTTCAACTAGTAATCCAATCTGCTTATTGGAAGCCTTATCAATAACTCCTTTATTCTTCAAAACTTTTAATAGAAATGCTGCATGGGTTCTAATACGACCGCTCGACATGAACTGAAAAATACAATGAAAGTCGCGCATTGACTTTCATCAAAGTCAAAATACACTTTCAAAGTGACGTGTCTGCTTTACGAAAGACGACATACACCTTTTATAGTCTCGGTACATAAACCGTAGGATGCTCATCCGTTATACTGCTCAAAAGTCTATGCTTGGGATCACAGTGAATATGATTATTGATCAGAAGGTGATTATATGGTACAGACATTGCATCGTCGTAGGCTTCTACAGCAGCTTTCCACTTATCCCCAAATAATTGAATCATCAAGTTTTTAACTTGTAGTTTGTCCGAGTTGGTGCGTAGGAGAATCAAATAGTTGGCATTTATTCGAGCCGTTCTACTGACATCGAAAGCATTATGGAACATGGTAATTAATGCTAGTCCTAAATGATGCGCGTAAAGACAGAATAGGTCATTGAGCATTTTTTTGTTCTGTGCACTACTATTCATGGTAGATTGAAGATCATCCCAAACTAGAATTGCCCGCTTTCCTTTCTGCTCCTTTATCATCTCCATATCGGGAACTCCTTCATAGGCAAATATATTATCTCCTTTTGGAATTGGTAAGATGAAAAATGTTAGAGACAACAATGTTGTCCATGTTTTCATCAAACCCAATACTTAACTACTATTACATTATACTCTTTATAAGTTACAAATTCCATAATCTATATATATAAACTATCACATAGCATCAATAACTATTACTCATCATATTCCCAGTATCTTATTAGATACAACTAAAACCGCGTCCTCGGACGACTAAAACCGCGTCTTCGGACGACTAAAACCGCGTCTTCGGACGAACAACATTCTCTTAGGAGAATGTTAACAAAACAAATAATAATATTCTAACAGATAAAAATTTTTTATCCATAATAAATAAAACAGTTATCCAGAATACAACAAACTAGCCAGTCTTCTGCTGCTTCGAAGTCCCGGGGTTGGACAACGATTCACTCCCAGCACGCATACGCTTTCCATTTTTCTTCTTCGGTTGCTGGAAAACCAAATATAATAAACTTCCTTAAGTAACAATAGAACACACTTTCAACTGAACATGTATAACACAGAAGATCCGCAATCAATTGTAGTAAACTATGATATAACATCCACACTAATGTCACAATAATACTTTCTATATGAAAATATATAAAATAAAATACAAAACACTCACAATGATGGTATCAGGAATATCGATCTTGTGCTCCGAAGCAACGGTACGAAAAGGCTTTCCCTGTAATAAATGAACGGTTAAACTGATCATATAAGAAACAAACCAAGCACACCAGTAGAATACTCTTCTATTAATCAACATAATTTATACTACAACTATAACTTGTTTACAAACAACTTATTAATTAAAACAACTACTCAACTATATTAACATAAGATATGAACCGAAAACAATCATAAGACTCATAAATTTACTCACCTTATCACCTTTGTTCTTGTCACCAACAAGTATCTTGTGGCCATCCCGTTGAGCAACCCACACATCGGGTTTGTTCTTATAGATCTCCTTGACCTTTCCCAAAACATAGAAGTATCGTGTATCCTCATCCATTTCCTCGGTAGTTTTCTCTTTACGAACCCGGCACTTGGTCTTCTAAAATACAAATTATCTTAAACAACATCAATAATATATCATACACTGATTATTAAGCACCAATGTATCTACATAATGGAATAGCAAAATAAAATAAAGTCAATAACCTGAACATTATTGATAATATTTAATATAATAACCCACATTAGCAACATTGTATTGATAGAGTCTATTATCCCGACCTCTACAAGCGGCCAACACAATAGATTCGAGAATAGGACACATTCTAACCTGCAAATTCACAAAATAATCAATACATACCATAATTACACATCCATAACATAATAAAACGAGATTCGTACTCTACCACAAAGAACCATATACCCTTTAAATCACAATACAAGCCTAAAAAATTTTAACTTAATATCTTTAACACAAAATCACCTTCGTAACATGGCATTTCGACTCGAAATCAGTTCCGCCATAACCCACTTCCAGAATAGTACCTTTCTTGTACTGCTCAGGTGTAATACTGAAACATACATAATTAAATATGTTTTGAATCAATTTAAGCAATAAACATACTAACAAATAACTCAATCTTTAACAACATATAGATTATAAGTATATAGATTATTATAAACCAACATATCTAGATATCTAAACTTATAATTACATATTTAACCTGGAATATACCTCAAGACATTTCGAAAATACTCCCATGCAGCTTCTATAGTTCCATGCTTACCAGTAGGGGATTTATAGGCCAATAAAGCATACTGAAACACAAAATATAACGATATACCTACACCTTTTACCGATATAACACATAATCTAATATATAATTGAAAACTCTATTACTCACACTGTTATTTACGTTCTACTCATCGTAACACAAAACCTACATTTAATTCAAAAACTACAATACTATAAAGGAAACTATGTCAACCAACCTAACTACAACTGATTCCACAACACATAAACGAAAAAGAAGTAAACAAATTAAACCTAATTTGTTCCTATAACCAAAATTAAATTAATTTACCTCTCCCTTCTTGGTTTTTGAATCAATTGAAGCCACACGTTTTTCCAACGCGCTCATCTTTTCCTGAACAGAAAGAATAGGATCCTCCATAACAATTTCCGAAACATCATTCGAAGTTCCCTGTACTTGTGAAAGAACAGGAATAACCGGATCAGTCGTACCAGTAACAGTAGCCGCAATATCCCCAGAAGGAGAAGGAACGGATGGTTCACTCATCCTACTCCTGAAAAACAAAGATTTACCATCGAATAACTTCCAACATATAGCAAAAAAGAAAAATAATAGTCAACAACATAATTTCAAAAACCATTTTTCTCTATAACATGCAGCCACATAGGTTCAACCACATTCACACCTCTCTCATGAAACAACACAACCGAACCATACCGGTCAACTAAGAACAATGCTTTAAATCTTATCCAAAACCAACAAATCAACTATTTTAGGTATTGCCAAAAATTTCAACTTGATACGCAATACGCAATAATACAGTAATCTCAAAAACATACAGTAGTATTTATTATCAGAGCACACTTTACTTTCACTTTCAAATTATAAAACATCCTATAATTAACATCCATATATTAAGTAACACAATAATCCTTTTCCTAATATTACATCACTAATATTAAGTATATTCATTAGACATTTTTCCCATACATTCCTTTTTTCTAAAAACTATTATATACATTACTCTACACATACTTATTTCTTTTTTTCCTTCTTCATAGATTTACACATATATAATCACCCATAACTGACATATACAATAAACAACCATATTACTAGAGGGGCATGTCCTCGTATAAAAACATGGGTTCGATATTGATGGGGTTTATAAAAGATGGAGGTGGTAGCCGAGCGTGTTGCCTCCATCGCTTCCAATATCGGATCTGGTGGGAATCCTACCATTCCCTCCATTAAAGGCAGCAGCCCTGCTAAAACTACACGCTCACTGTACCAGGTTGGGTCACCTCGGTACTTTGATCACGACCAAACAACAACCTTACTGAACTTTCCGAACAAACCGTTAACAACTATTACACTCTCTCTATATTTCGCAGCAAAAAGTATGGGAAAAATGTCAAAGAAATAATCAGCTACAACACCAACTCTACAGGAAAAAGATGTCTATCCAACAGATGTGTTATATGTCCTAAAATAAGATTTTCAAACTACGTATACAGCTCTGTAACTAATTATAAATGTAGAACAATTAAAAATGATACAGCCAATTGTACGTCTAAGGACCTAGTCTATGCAATAACATGTCAAATATGTCACAAACAATACGTGGGTGAAACCAAACAAACACTCAAACAACGCATGAACCAACACAGACAAAGCTTCAAAAAAGGTACATTAAATACATATCTTTGTGAACACTTCAAAAATGAAAATAATCATGAAAACTTTTCAATAGATATTTTAGATTGTATCAACAATCAAGATACCAACACACGCCTAAGTAAAGAACTTTTCTGGATAAAACTACTTATGACACCATATCCATTTGGACTCAATGATCAGATTAAAAACTATGGCAACATTTCATCCAGCATCATCCCGTTTGACAAACAATCTCATCCCTATTATAACATTAGAATTGTGAGGTATAAACAAAATCGCAATACCAAAAACAACAAAACTAAAAACAACACATTAGATGTTAAAAACCTAGTGGAAAATATCACCAAATTAAATATTTATCAGTTACATTTAGCATATAAAAATCTAAACAGACATGCCATCAAAGCATTGCTCGAATTGAGTAAAGAACAATCAATATTTAATAATTACGAAAAAGAAAAGAAGCTAATCATATATGGTTGTATAGCTAAATCTTTCTGGATCAACGAACATAAGAAAAAACAACTTCCTATCAGAGAAAACTTCAAAATTATAAAAATTCCTTATGTTGATAAAGAAATAGTAAGAATACCCTTCAAAAAAGTAATCTGCCAAAACTTCTACAACATTGTACCCAATTACCAACCATCATTATTGAAACCAAGAATTATGTACATATACCAAGAACCCATTAGCAAAAAGATACTGAACTACGGAAAATTTTTAGAAAATCTCACAGACGATTCCATTGAGAATATAATGCAATCTGAATGCATTTGCTCCAAAAAACCAGAATGGATTGATAAACAGCTTAACCACATTATCACAGGTGATCCTAAACTGTTTTTAGAAACCAACATTTACAATATACTAATTAAGGGAACAAAGTACAGAGCTAAAGACGAATACATTGATACTAACTCTCTATTAATTCATATCAATGAGGAATGTGATAACTACATGAAGGAATTGAATAAAAAATATCCAAACTTAACCAACCTCAACAACGCTAATAACTCAGTCAAGGATATATTAAAAGAAAAAGTTACAAAACAATTCAGAAACAAAAACATAATCCAAACAACATCTAATTACTTTAATGCAGAGTTAAAAGAAATCCACAAACATTTCGTTATAACAGTAACAGACAAAGCATCATCAAACTACTCCTTCACATGTAAAAAACTATACATCCAAATGATGAATAAAGAAATGAAAACAAATCAACAAAACACCAATCAAACATACTGCCCATATTCACAGGAGAACCTAGAACAAATACTGAGTAGACACCAAATAACAAATAACAACTGGAGAATTAAAACCCCACAAACAACTAAAATCCCCAAAATATATGGAATTCCTAAACTACACAAATACCCCATAAAATGCAGGTTTATAACTGGAGCAAGAACAAGTAGCTTAAGGGATTTATCTATACAAATTCAAAAAATTCTCACACATTTAAGAAATCATTTCAAAAAATATTGTAATACTATTGAAAACAGAAATAATATATCACTTTTTTGGCCAATAGATAGCAGTTTTCACTTATTGAAAGAACTTAGAGATCTCAAACCTAATAACTACCATTTGTATTCCGCAGATTTTACCAGCCTTTTCACCAGCTTACCACATGAAGTAGTCACTCAAAACTTAAACCAGCTAGTAGACCTATGTTTTAACAATGCAGGAGGAAATATTAAATATATAACAAACACCTACAAGAAAACTTTCTATACTTCTGATATTTGTAACATAAAAGATAGCCACAGCTACACTAAGAGTGATATCAAAAACCTAATTGGTTACATTCTGAACAACAGTTTTGCTAGATATGGAGATACCATATATAAACAAACAGCAGGTATTCCCCAAGGAAATAACGCATCTCCTCTTCTCGCAGATCTAACGTTAGCTCACATGGAATTCAAATACATTATGGCTAATCAAAATGAATTCAAAAAATACAACATAAGATCATTTCGTTATATGGACGACTTACTTCTAATATATAAACCAGACCAAACCCATATTATAGATAATTTCTCACTTATATACAACAATAAACTTCAACTGGAAAAAACTAATGAAAGTACGTACTCATGCGATTACCTTGACCTAACAATAGAAATAGAAAATATTGAGAATACATGCACTACAAAACTATTCAATAAAACCGACCACTACCAGTTTAAAATACAAAAGTACCCACATTACGAGTCTAACATACCTTTACAAATTGGTTTAAATACTATTACAGGTGAATTAATCAGATTTAGTAGAAGTTGTTCGAAAATGGAAAATTTTATAGAAAGAGTTGAAAGTCTGATAAAAGATTACCAAACCAACAAATATCCCAATAAAATTATAATAAACAGAATTACTAGAGTTATTAAGAGTAATGAACTAATAAAATACAAGTATAACTCTAATAAAATGAAGGAATTTGTTAATAAACTTAATCTCACACTATATTGAATAAATCTTACTCCAGACAATAATTGATCATCCCACATTTCCAAGATCAAGGTCAGATCAAAAATAGGGTATATAAGAGGTGGAAAAACACCAGAACACCATTATTACTCTACACATCATCTACTCCCCCCCCCCACCCTACAAGGACAAGCAAAACACAGGTATACAAAGTTTTTTTTCGGTTGTTTTTCTTTCTTTTAAAATAAATTAGTCGTATAATATTAACATGTTCTATTCGATGGGATCTCCTGAAGATGCCTCAACCATCGAATAGAACAGCATCGTCGAGATTTAGAGGCGAAACGATGCAAATTAATCTAATCTACTTATTAACCTATCTTAAGTTGATAGTTTTAATATTTTCCATTTATTAATTTTTAACTATAATTTGTAACGCATTTCCTTTAACATAACTTTAACTCATATTTTTTCACAGTAAAACTCCTTTTCCCCTTTCTAATACACCTTTTATAGTCTCGGTACATAAACCGTAGGATGCTCATCCGTTATACTGCTCAAAAGTCTATGCTTGGGATCACAGTGAATATGATTATTGATCAGAAGGTGATTATATGGTACAGACATTGCATCGTCGTAGGCTTCTACAGCAGCTTTCCACTTATCCCCAAATAATTGAATCATCAAGTTTTTAACTTGTAGTTTGTCCGAGTTGGTGCGTAGGAGAATCAAATAGTTGGCATTTATTCGAGCCGTTCTACTGACATCGAAAGCATTATGGAACATGGTAATTAATGCTAGTCCTAAATGATGCGCGTAAAGACAGAATAGGTCATTGAGCATTTTTTTGTTCTGTGCACTACTATTCATGGTAGATTGAAGATCATCCAAAACTAGAATTGCCCGCTTTCCTTTCTGCTCCTTTATCATCTCCATATCGGGAACTCCTTCATAGGCAAATATATTATCTCCTTTTGGAATTGGTAAGATGAAAAATGTTAGAGACAACAATGTTGTCCATGTTTTCATCAAACCCAATACTTAACTACTATTACATTATACTCTTTATAAGTTACAAATTCCATAATCTATATATATAAACTATCACATAGCATCAATAACTATTACTCATCATATTCCCAGTATCTTATTAGATACAACTAAAACCGCGTCCTCGGACGACTAAAACCGCGTCTTCGGACGACTAAAACCGCGTCTTCGGACGAACAACATTCTCTTAGGAGAATGTTAACAAAACAAATAATAATATTCTAACAGATAAAAATTTTTTATCCATAATAAATAAAACAGTTATCCAGAATACAACAAACTAGCCAGTCTTCTGCTGCTTCGAAGTCCCGGGGTTGGACAACGATTCACTCCCAGCACGCATACGCTTTCCATTTTTCTTCTTCGGTTGCTGGAAAACCAAATATAATAAACTTCCTTAAGTAACAATAGAACACACTTTCAACTGAACATGTATAACACAGAAGATCCGCAATCAATTGTAGTAAACTATGATATAACATCCACACTAATGTCACAATAATACTTTCTATATGAAAATATATAAAATAAAATACAAAACACTCACAATGATGGTATCAGGAATATCGATCTTGTGCTCCGAAGCAACGGTACGAAAAGGCTTTCCCTGTAATAAATGAACGGTTAAACTGATCATATAAGAAACAAACCAAGCACACCAGTAGAATACTCTTCTATTAATCAACATAATTTATACTACAACTATAACTTGTTTACAAACAACTTATTAATTAAAACAACTACTCAACTATATTAACATAAGATATGAACCGAAAACAATCATAAGACTCATAAATTTACTCACCTTATCACCTTTGTTCTTGTCACCAACAAGTATCTTGTGGCCATCCCGTTGAGCAACCCACACATCGGGTTTGTTCTTATAGATCTCCTTGACCTTTCCCAAAACATAGAAGTATCGTGTATCCTCATCCATTTCCTCGGTAGTTTTCTCTTTACGAACCCGGCACTTGGTCTTCTAAAATACAAATTATCTTAAACAACATCAATAATATATCATACACTGATTATTAAGCACCAATGTATCTACATAATGGAATAGCAAAATAAAATAAAGTCAATAACCTGAACATTATTGATAATATTTAATATAATAACCCACATTAGCAACATTGTATTGATAGAGTCTATTATCCCGACCTCTACAAGCGGCCAACACAATAGATTCGAGAATAGGACACATTCTAACCTGCAAATTCACAAAATAATCAATACATACCATAATTACACATCCATAACATAATAAAACGAGATTCGTACTCTACCACAAAGAACCATATACCCTTTAAATCACAATACAAGCCTAAAAAATTTTAACTTAATATCTTTAACACAAAATCACCTTCGTAACATGGCATTTCGACTCGAAATCAGTTCCGCCATAACCCACTTCCAGAATAGTACCTTTCTTGTACTGCTCAGGTGTAATACTGAAACATACATAATTAAATATGTTTTGAATCAATTTAAGCAATAAACATACTAACAAATAACTCAATCTTTAACAACATATAGATTATAAGTATATAGATTATTATAAACCAACATATCTAGATATCTAAACTTATAATTACATATTTAACCTGGAATATACCTCAAGACATTTCGAAAATACTCCCATGCAGCTTCTATAGTTCCATGCTTACCAGTAGGGGATTTATAGGCCAATAAAGCATACTGAAACACAAAATATAACGATATACCTACACCTTTTACCGATATAACACATAATCTAATATATAATTGAAAACTCTATTACTCACACTGTTATTTACGTTCTACTCATCGTAACACAAAACCTACATTTAATTCAAAAACTACAATACTATAAAGGAAACTATGTCAACCAACCTAACTACAACTGATTCCACAACACATAAACGAAAAAGAAGTAAACAAATTAAACCTAATTTGTTCCTATAACCAAAATTAAATTAATTTACCTCTCCCTTCTTGGTTTTTGAATCAATTGAAGCCACACGTTTTTCCAACGCGCTCATCTTTTCCTGAACAGAAAGAATAGGATCCTCCATAACAATTTCCGAAACATCATTCGAAGTTCCCTGTACTTGTGAAAGAACAGGAATAACCGGATCAGTCGTACCAGTAACAGTAGCCGCAATATCCCCAGAAGGAGAAGGAACGGATGGTTCACTCATCCTACTCCTGAAAAACAAAGATTTACCATCGAATAACTTCCAACATATAGCAAAAAAGAAAAATAATAGTCAACAACATAATTTCAAAAACCATTTTTCTCTATAACATGCAGCCACATAGGTTCAACCACATTCACACCTCTCTCATGAAACAACACAACCGAACCATACCGGTCAACTAAGAACAATGCTTTAAATCTTATCCAAAACCAACAAATCAACTATTTTAGGTATTGCCAAAAATTTCAACTTGATACGCAATACGCAATAATACAGTAATCTCAAAAACATACAGTAGTATTTATTATCAGAGCACACTTTACTTTCACTTTCAAATTATAAAACATCCTATAATTAACATCCATATATTAAGTAACACAATAATCCTTTTCCTAATATTACATCACTAATATTAAGTATATTCATTAGACATTTTTCCCATACATTCCTTTTTTCTAAAAACTATTATATACATTACTCTACACATACTTATTTCTTTTTTTCCTTCTTCATAGATTTACACATATATAATCACCCATAACTGACATATACAATAAACAACCATATTACTAGAGGGGCATGTCCTCGTATAAAAACATGGGTTCGATATTGATGGGGTTTATAAAAGATGGAGGTGGTAGCCGAGCGTGTTGCCTCCATCGCTTCCAATATCGGATCTGGTGGGAATCCTACCATTCCCTCCATTAAAGGCAGCAGCCCTGCTAAAACTACACGCTCACTGTACCAGGTTGGGTCACCTCGGTACTTTGATCACGACCAAACAACAACCTTACTGAACTTTCCGAACAAACCGTTAACAACTATTACACTCTCTCTATATTTCGCAGCAAAAAGTATGGGAAAAATGTCAAAGAAATAATCAGCTACAACACCAACTCTACAGGAAAAAGATGTCTATCCAACAGATGTGTTATATGTCCTAAAATAAGATTTTCAAACTACGTATACAGCTCTGTAACTAATTATAAATGTAGAACAATTAAAAATGATACAGCCAATTGTACGTCTAAGGACCTAGTCTATGCAATAACATGTCAAATATGTCACAAACAATACGTGGGTGAAACCAAACAAACACTCAAACAACGCATGAACCAACACAGACAAAGCTTCAAAAAAGGTACATTAAATACATATCTTTGTGAACACTTCAAAAATGAAAATAATCATGAAAACTTTTCAATAGATATTTTAGATTGTATCAACAATCAAGATACCAACACACGCCTAAGTAAAGAACTTTTCTGGATAAAACTACTTATGACACCATATCCATTTGGACTCAATGATCAGATTAAAAACTATGGCAACATTTCATCCAGCATCATCCCGTTTGACAAACAATCTCATCCCTATTATAACATTAGAATTGTGAGGTATAAACAAAATCGCAATACCAAAAACAACAAAACTAAAAACAACACATTAGATGTTAAAAACCTAGTGGAAAATATCACCAAATTAAATATTTATCAGTTACATTTAGCATATAAAAATCTAAACAGACATGCCATCAAAGCATTGCTCGAATTGAGTAAAGAACAATCAATATTTAATAATTACGAAAAAGAAAAGAAGCTAATCATATATGGTTGTATAGCTAAATCTTTCTGGATCAACGAACATAAGAAAAAACAACTTCCTATCAGAGAAAACTTCAAAATTATAAAAATTCCTTATGTTGATAAAGAAATAGTAAGAATACCCTTCAAAAAAGTAATCTGCCAAAACTTCTACAACATTGTACCCAATTACCAACCATCATTATTGAAACCAAGAATTATGTACATATACCAAGAACCCATTAGCAAAAAGATACTGAACTACGGAAAATTTTTAGAAAATCTCACAGACGATTCCATTGAGAATATAATGCAATCTGAATGCATTTGCTCCAAAAAACCAGAATGGATTGATAAACAGCTTAACCACATTATCACAGGTGATCCTAAACTGTTTTTAGAAACCAACATTTACAATATACTAATTAAGGGAACAAAGTACAGAGCTAAAGACGAATACATTGATACTAACTCTCTATTAATTCATATCAATGAGGAATGTGATAACTACATGAAGGAATTGAATAAAAAATATCCAAACTTAACCAACCTCAACAACGCTAATAACTCAGTCAAGGATATATTAAAAGAAAAAGTTACAAAACAATTCAGAAACAAAAACATAATCCAAACAACATCTAATTACTTTAATGCAGAGTTAAAAGAAATCCACAAACATTTCGTTATAACAGTAACAGACAAAGCATCATCAAACTACTCCTTCACATGTAAAAAACTATACATCCAAATGATGAATAAAGAAATGAAAACAAATCAACAAAACACCAATCAAACATACTGCCCATATTCACAGGAGAACCTAGAACAAATACTGAGTAGACACCAAATAACAAATAACAACTGGAGAATTAAAACCCCACAAACAACTAAAATCCCCAAAATATATGGAATTCCTAAACTACACAAATACCCCATAAAATGCAGGTTTATAACTGGAGCAAGAACAAGTAGCTTAAGGGATTTATCTATACAAATTCAAAAAATTCTCACACATTTAAGAAATCATTTCAAAAAATATTGTAATACTATTGAAAACAGAAATAATATATCACTTTTTTGGCCAATAGATAGCAGTTTTCACTTATTGAAAGAACTTAGAGATCTCAAACCTAATAACTACCATTTGTATTCCGCAGATTTTACCAGCCTTTTCACCAGCTTACCACATGAAGTAGTCACTCAAAACTTAAACCAGCTAGTAGACCTATGTTTTAACAATGCAGGAGGAAATATTAAATATATAACAAACACCTACAAGAAAACTTTCTATACTTCTGATATTTGTAACATAAAAGATAGCCACAGCTACACTAAGAGTGATATCAAAAACCTAATTGGTTACATTCTGAACAACAGTTTTGCTAGATATGGAGATACCATATATAAACAAACAGCAGGTATTCCCCAAGGAAATAACGCATCTCCTCTTCTCGCAGATCTAACGTTAGCTCACATGGAATTCAAATACATTATGGCTAATCAAAATGAATTCAAAAAATACAACATAAGATCATTTCGTTATATGGACGACTTACTTCTAATATATAAACCAGACCAAACCCATATTATAGATAATTTCTCACTTATATACAACAATAAACTTCAACTGGAAAAAACTAATGAAAGTACGTACTCATGCGATTACCTTGACCTAACAATAGAAATAGAAAATATTGAGAATACATGCACTACAAAACTATTCAATAAAACCGACCACTACCAGTTTAAAATACAAAAGTACCCACATTACGAGTCTAACATACCTTTACAAATTGGTTTAAATACTATTACAGGTGAATTAATCAGATTTAGTAGAAGTTGTTCGAAAATGGAAAATTTTATAGAAAGAGTTGAAAGTCTGATAAAAGATTACCAAACCAACAAATATCCCAATAAAATTATAATAAACAGAATTACTAGAGTTATTAAGAGTAATGAACTAATAAAATACAAGTATAACTCTAATAAAATGAAGGAATTTGTTAATAAACTTAATCTCACACTATATTGAATAAATCTTACTCCAGACAATAATTGATCATCCCACATTTCCAAGATCAAGGTCAGATCAAAAATAGGGTATATAAGAGGTGGAAAAACACCAGAACACCATTATTACTCTACACATCATCTACTCCCCCCCCCCACCCTACAAGGACAAGCAAAACACAGGTATACAAAGTTTTTTTTCGGTTGTTTTTCTTTCTTTTAAAATAAATTAGTCGTATAATATTAACATGTTCTATTCGATGGGATCTCCTGAAGATGCCTCAACCATCGAATAGAACAGCATCGTCGAGATTTAGAGGCGAAACGATGCAAATTAATCTAATCTACTTATTAACCTATCTTAAGTTGATAGTTTTAATATTTTCCATTTATTAATTTTTAACTATAATTTGTAACGCATTTCCTTTAACATAACTTTAACTCATATTTTTTCACAGTAAAACTCCTTTTCCCCTTTCTAATACACCTTTTATAGTCTCGGTACATAAACCGTAGGATGCTCATCCGTTATACTGCTCAAAAGTCTATGCTTGGGATCACAGTGAATATGATTATTGATCAGAAGGTGATTATATGGTACAGACATTGCATCGTCGTAGGCTTCTACAGCAGCTTTCCACTTATCCCCAAATAATTGAATCATCAAGTTTTTAACTTGTAGTTTGTCCGAGTTGGTGCGTAGGAGAATCAAATAGTTGGCATTTATTCGAGCCGTTCTACTGACATCGAAAGCATTATGGAACATGGTAATTAATGCTAGTCCTAAATGATGCGCGTAAAGACAGAATAGGTCATTGAGCATTTTTTTGTTCTGTGCACTACTATTCATGGTAGATTGAAGATCATCCAAAACTAGAATTGCCCGCTTTCCTTTCTGCTCCTTTATCATCTCCATATCGGGAACTCCTTCATAGGCAAATATATTATCTCCTTTTGGAATTCCGTCATTATGAATTCCGTAGAACCAGAACACTGTATCTATAGGTTCTTTGAAATATTTTGATCTATTCTCAATAATGTGTCTGACAAGTGTAGATTTACCCGAGGATGAAGATCCGACTACACAAATTTGACAAGGGAGCTCAAATTGAAAAACCATTCTTGAGCCGATAAGTTGTGGTAATGAGCAGACACGACCAGCGGGGAGTCGAATAAATGTGCTCACGCAAAATAAAGCTGGGGGGTTGAATGAATGCGGGGTCGAATAAATGTAAAAAATAATTCATTCATAATATTTCACTCCTAGAAGTGCCACGCTATTATGGAGGACTCTTATATCACGCTCGTTGCCAGTGTCACTTCCGATAGACGGAATACATCGTCTAAATTCGTTACAAGACTTCCTGAAACACTATATTTGAAAAAGGAGAAACACCTTATTGGTCTCACAGAGATCACGTTTCCACGCTCAATGCAAAACTTGGGAAAAGGAGGTTCATATACCATAAAGTATAAAGATCACAATCCGGATCAGGTTCGTATTCCGAGAGGACACTATGAGTCTGGAAGCCAGCTTGCACACGTTCTCAATACGAAAGCCCCGAAGAATTCCGAGGATGAGAAAGTATATGATAAGGACTCGGGAGTTTCATTTGTGTTCAGTAATGATACTCAGCTATTCAAACTGATAATTAATAATTCAGATGTCAAACAAGTTGTGATTAACCCTGATTTGGCCTACTTTTTAGGTTTCAATAAAAATTACATAGACAGAACCACGGAAGCCCTACACAGAATCGACTTTTTCAATCAGCAGTCTTTGATTTACATTTATTCAGATGTGGTTACAACTAGTATTGTTGGAAATACTCGTGCCAGCCTTTTACAGTGCTGCCCCGTTACAGGTACTTTCGGAGAAATGATTCGTCACCCATTTTTTCCAGTACGATATTTACCAATAATGTGTGAAACAATAGACTCAATTACCATTGAAATTCTATCAGAACAGGGGGATCCAATCGATTTCAGTTTTGGTAGTGTTGTACTAACTTTACATGTGAAAACAAAGTGAAACTGTATATATATATTTATTAATAAATATTATCGTTTACGTATTGAAACGTGGACCTCATCGAATCGAATTCCATCGCCATTCGCATATTCATCGTGTATAATAGTTGGAGCATCGTGTAAAATCATTCCAAAGATCGAGCAAATGATTCGAAAGTTTGTCGTGGGGTGGGTCGATACAAAACCTCCTTCATCATATCAGCGTAACCCCCGTTTGAGAATTTGTGCAAAAAATATTTAGTCTCCTTAATCATACAATTCATTTGTACGTCATTAGAACGTTTGGAATCTGACGCCATTGCACAG
Organism: Litoditis marina; assembly: GCA_964036275.1. Classification (NCBI taxonomy): domain Eukaryota; kingdom Metazoa; phylum Nematoda; class Chromadorea; order Rhabditida; family Rhabditidae; genus Litoditis; species Litoditis marina. The sequence continues at coordinate 41,723 of CAXIWQ010000174.1, forward strand.
TAATTACAGCAAACACCGCTAATCCTTGTTGTGTCGAGTGTTACAGAACAGAGTCAAATCCTCCAAGAATCACGGCGTGAATACCACTAGTTGAAATCTGATGCAATTGCACAGTAATTACAAACACCGCTAATCCTTGTAGAGCATTACAGAATAGAGTCAATATGAGGGTTCCGAGCTGAATCAATTGACAGAATAGAGTCAAATTCTCCAAGAATCACGGCGTAGATACCACCAGCTGGTACAGCTTCACCAAACTCGAGCCTGATTGTAACATTGCCTTGCCTGATCAAATCGAACAGCTCCGGATTATGAATAGTGGGACTTAGTTCAATTGAATAAATTGCATATCCATTTTTAAAATTGTCCATAGTAATGCTATTATTCTCGGGAGATCTGGCCATTCCGAGCGATTCTAGAGTAGTTATAAACGCTTGGGCATAAATATTATTTTTATAATCAAGATTCCATGGTCTACCTGGGTAGAGAGTTCCTGACACCTCAACTGTAAGATTTGTGAGATTGAAATGTTGAAAATCGAACGGATGGTTTTTATAACTACCATTGAACGAGTCTGAACTAACAAGACCTATAGTAACACGTTTCGGTGAGTGTGTGGAAAAAGCAACAGAGTGTGGCGAGTCCATTCTACCCCCACTTATATAAACAGAACGCATTTGCACAGAGTTTAAAGGGTACTGAATTCTACTGGTCATCAAATGTTTCTCAACAGAGTTCATATACCCATCTGCCAGATCGTACTCGTTCAGCAATACAAAGGCATCTTCAATTTCAATTTTTGGTTTATCTGGACCACTGAAAGAATCAACAAGAAATGCGTTAGAATTAGTGTATACAGTTAGTCTGATATCCATAAAGTTCAAGAGTAACTTATTCTGAGATGCTAAATCGAGTGGTAGTCTGCATGCAACCTGAACACTTTTTCCACCCTCGGCCAAACTACAACGCCAAATATGTCCACTTGAGGCTTCATCGAAAGTATCATCTGTTGCATATCCCGCCACACTGAGATTTGTATCTCGAGTTTCATCATCAAACATGAGCTCATTTTCCATATAATATCGATAAGCAGTATTAACACTGCTGGATTCAACTATTTGAGAATTAATATGAAGAACATACTGTTTGGCCATGGCTCCAGCTATGCCCTGAATTGGACCAAAAATAGGGTTGGTTGCACCAGTCGCATCCTTTACCGGTACTTTTTGATTCTTCTCATCTGTCAGATGAAATTGCCATACGAGCCAGGATCGTTTCAAGTTGATGTACGACTTGGAATTACTTGCAAGTTGAAATTCGAATGGACCGTTCGAATCGGGAGTCGTGTTTTTCAAATTTATTCGTGTCCATCTACAGTTTTGAACTCCAACCTGTGATGCAGGCATGGCTTGAAGGTCAAGTTCGGGTAAAATAGCATGATTACTCTTGGGATCGATTAATTGGAGCATTATTCACGTAAAAGAAGCGACCGCTTTCCAGATGAACGGGGTTTCGAGTGAAGTACCCCGATAGGATTTTTTCTCTTCCTCTTGCCAAGACCGGTCAAGTTACGGACAGCCTGGCGACCATTTTTCTTCACAGATGCCCCCACTTTTTCTCCTGCCACAACGTCTTTAACGATATTTTTACCTGTACTGACAATTTCTTGTCCTACAGTAGATTTCAAAAAAGTTGGAATCATACTAAGTACACTTGCGAGAATTCCACCAATCCCCCTTCCACGCATCCCACCTCTCTGACGCGGCATTCCAATAAATTGTCCATTTCCAGACTGGCCACCTTTAATTAGTGAGTCCCACGGAATATTTTGTAAATCAACGGCTAGATAGGGCATTTTCAAAAGCAGCCACTCGCGACAGATTGAAAGCGATGTATGACCACGAAATCACGAAAATGATGAAGAATGATAATCTGACTAGAAAATATTTCAGAGGCGTTTTCCCCTGCGATAAAATACCGGTTCTAAGAGTGCCTGAATTTTTTATAATTGTGAATACTGAGCCCTCCGGAAGTGAAGGAGAGCACTGGCAACTGATCTACGTGAAAGGAAAAATTTGTAATTTTTTCTGCTCACTAGGTCGAAAACCGAAACGTGAAATATTGACGTACGTGAGAAAGTTTCCAAAAGTGTATTATAACAGGTGTCGCCCGCAAAAGGGTAATGAGGTGACATGTGGCGGGTATACGGTATTTGTAGCGGCCATGCTTGCGCGAAAACACTCATTCAGTAATATTTGTCAACTCTTCCATGAAATACAATCGGATGACAAATTCATTAGGAAATTTCTCACAAACTCTTTCGGGTATGAGATGGATCCCGTTTCGTCCTTCATTTGAACTTTTGTTTTCACCGAGTGTGGTTGGTTATGTCTTCTCTCTCCAAAACTAACTCTACTCTTTCCAAGTCTTACTGTACCATCTGTGACAAGTTTTTAGCGTCCACGCAACGAAAGTATTCCCACGATCGTTCGGCCCATCCTTATGTGGATAGTCCCACTCTTCACCTAACTCGTGAGGAGACCTATGAGCGATTCAAAAATCATCCCGGATTTCTTGCAAGAATCAAAAATGACTGCCCTATTAAAGCTGGTAACCGTCCGGGGGGAAAAGATATTCGAAAAATTATAGTTGAAACTGAATTTCCTATGCTGAGCTATGATGAAGAATGCGAGAAGAAGGAAGAGAAAATTGTTGTAGAAAAGTCCAAGGAAGAGAAGAAGGAAGACGAAATTGAAAAAACCGAGATTGTAAAAAGTGAAAAACAGGGAGAATCTACAGGAAAACGTGCAAAGAGATCTATACCTTTAGAAAACAAGAAGGATGGAAAAAGAGTGAAACGTGGCTGGATGTATGATGTACCGGAATCTCACGAAGAAGCATACGAAGCAAAATACATTACTTATTGTTATTATTATTGAATAAATCAGTTTAATACATTTTCTTATTACTTGTACCGCTACAGTAGCATTAGGCCACGCCCCCTCCTTTATGCCAAGGGAAAGCATTACAGTAGTTGTAGTAAGCGTCAGTCGGCTCTTCCATCTAGTCTCACATCATCTCTTTAGTAAAAACTCGCTAAAACATCTCTAATAATATAAATTTGAAAAAAACTTTACATCACATCCCTTCATTTGCTTCCATGGTCACTTTCAAAAGTGAATTTGACATGTTTCAGAAGATGTCGGATAATATTAATGGCGATTATTCCTATACGTTCTTCGAGTTACAAAATGTGGTGAGTGCAACTTATGATTATAGAAAAAAAAACTTATCATGTGATCAATTTTTCTTGTATGATAACATGTTACGACTGGCAGACGATTTGAAGGATAAAACAAATTTTTGTAGTTTGATCTCAAACCTTATCATGGGATCAATTTTTCTTGTATTATAACATGTTACGACTGGCAGACGATTTGAAGGACAAAACAAATTTTTGTAGTTTGGTCTCAACCGCCAATTGAGTCAACTAGCTTTGGAACCATTCAAAAAGGTTGAACCTTGGAAATAGCTGATAAATTCTTTTCTTTTATTACAGCTCGCATGTAAAGCCATATTTTTCCAGGCGCTTCCTAGTCCCTCGAGACTAGCGCAACTGTCTCAGGAACAGTTCTACCGTATGGTGCTTGAGAGACCGCGCACTCCGCCAGCCGGTCCTTCCCGCTATTTTGGTGGAGAGGATTTACCCAGATGGGCGCAGCGACTAGACTGGCCACAGTGGGACTCCCCGGAAACTCCCCCCGAAAAGAGAGCACGTAGACAACATCCGACCCCCTACCCTGCGGGAGGGAGCATTGCGTGTACTGTGAGTTATCATCAATTAAGCTCAAACTACAATCTAGATTCCAAACATAAATAAAGCTCAAACTACAATTCAGACTACAAAAAACGAGAAACTTTAAATTACTGTTCAGATTACGAACATTCTTCATGGAAAAAACTCTCATCGGAAATACCGCCAATCCAGAGAAAACCTATTGAATTACAGATCTGCGGTGTGAATCGGTTTGACACGAACCTTCGGAAGTGTCCTGCTGAGTGCAGCGGTTATTTCTGCATTTACTGCCTACCAAAGCTATTCATGTCGGAATATGGGACCCGCTGCCCCTGCTGTAGAGCGGATACCGCGTCAACAGGTAGAAATTTCAGTTTATTACTAGTTATTCAGGTATTTGTAGCGAGAAAACTATTACTGGTTGATGGAATTGAATCACAGAAAAAAACATGTTGTAAGATATTGTAGCGAAGCATGTCACAAAAAGGGCCATTGCGCGGTAATTCTTTTTTATAAGAAAAGTTATGCTACTTTGTATATTTGCAGAGTCGGCACAGAAAAGATGGCTCGCACCCGCACTGGAGCAAAAGAAAGGCAAGACCGCTAAGAGGTCCCTCTTCCCAGCTCCCTGAGATTTATCGTGTGACGTTTATTTTAATTTTCTTTCTGTCAACTGTATTACACTCGAGCAGTCTTAACCCTTTGTCTTAATAGTTTCTGTTTTAATCAGGTAAAACCTCTATTTTCACACTTTTCTACCTAGTTTGCACATCGTTTCACTCATTCACACTTTGTTTTATTGTCTTTTCGTCCTTGTAACTCGCTAAATAATACAGTTGTTTTAAAGACACATATTCATTCAGAGAAAGAAGATATGAATGATAGAGAGAGATAGAGACAGAGAGATTGCGAGAAAGAGAGAATATAGAAGTATGAGATGGTCTCCGAGTTGCGTGGTATGAGAGTCGGCGGCGGCTGGCTCACGTACAGCGGGAGCAGGCGACGGGTGACGGTGGCTGACGGCTGGTTGGAGGGGGGCGGCTGACTCACGGACAGCGGGAGCAGGCGACGGGTGACGGTGGCTGACGGCTGGTTGGAGGTGGCGGCTGACTCACGGACAGCGGGAGCAGGCGACGGGTGACGGTGGCTGACGGCTGGTTGGAGGGGGGCGGCTGACTCACGGACAGCGGGAGCAGGCGACGGGTGACGGTGGCTGACGGCTGGTTGGAGGGGGGCGGCAGGCTTGGGAGAAACCTTGAAAGAAATTAATTAATTTTACCAAGCTGTAATTTTTAAAACCGGTGACAATATGTGATAGGTACAGATTATGGCTGCATAGATAGAAACAATGCATACCATAGTCTTCTTGGTGACATCAGAATCCAAATTGCAAGAAGCAGCTCGCTTCTTTGCGACCTGAGTCGCCTTGGCGACGGGCTGCGCTACAGGTTGGCGGTTGGCTCGTGGTTGAAGGACGGGAGGGGTAGGAGATGGGAGACAGGGGAGGCATATTTTCTCGAGCAGACAGTTATACTTCGGTTTGAGATCGCTCGAGAGAATTCCATCTATAAAAAACCCGAGCTTTGTAATCCGTAAACATCGAAAATTGGGGTATATAGTGACCTCCACTTTTTAATTTGATGGTTACTATGGAATATTTTTTTTTTACAACTGGAAACAGTTTCGTTTTACAGAAAATTATGAGAAGTAACGGCTTAAACATATTTTACTATTTAAGAACATACCCAGTTTCTCCTTTTTCTCACTCCCCATCATTAAATTCATCAATGTTTTCGTGAATCCTTCGTGAATTCTCCCGCATACACATATAATCCCATCAATCGATCCTAAAATATAATGCTATTAGAGAAAGAGTATGAAATATACTATGTCAGAGCTCATGTTAAATTACTATTAGTATTTAAAAAAGGCTTAACTGAAAATAGGTGAAAATAAATACTATTATTTTATAAATTTAGCTATATTTAGAACAAGAGAAAGGGAGAGAGAGAGAGAGAGAGAGAGAGAGGGAGAGAGAGAGAGAGAGAGAGAGAGAGAGAGAGAGAGAGAGAGAGAGAGAGAGAGAGAGAGAGAGACTATGAAATCACAAAAATGATGAAAAAGTGCGATGTAACTCACGTCTCTCCAACTCCCCCAACATGTAAGCCAGCGTTACACGGATGTCGCGTACCATCTGGGGGAATTCTTGGAAAACCATCTGCCCATGGCATGCGTACTTTTTTGCCCACGGCATGCTTACTCTATGCGTACTTAATGCCGGTAACTCGCCGTACGCATAAAGTAGGCATGCCGTGGGCAAAAAAGTACGCATGCCATGGGCACTACCGGCAATCAGTGATTTTCTTGAAAACGCTCAAAAAATTAAAATTTCACACCTCAAAATTCATTCACAAGCAAAGAACAACAACAACAACAAACTCATAAAAAACGACAACGACAAAACTAGCATGAAAACTATGCCTTGAATGAGAAAACATAACAAATGCTCAAAAAACACAAGAGCAATGAATATATATAAAATATGAAGTGAGAGCTGAGAAAACGAGTAAACGAGTAGTACACTGGAAAATATACGACACAGGTGAGAGAGAATACAATGATGAGATTCTAGATTCCAACTATGACTATGCTAAGCGGAACAATTATCATGTGTTTCATCATAGAAACTATTGCCGCCAAAACTCTTAACTTGGAACTTGGGAACATTAAGTCATCGACTCAAAACAGAATAATTCACATGCGCGCCAAATCAGTGATCTCACGTGTGTTGGTCAGTGGGTTCGACGGAGACGAGACAGTGCTGCCATCGGGTGTCTGCTCTGGTGGCACCGAGCTGCCTGTGAGACCAAGGAAAGAGTTTGGATTTCTGGAATATACGAATGCTTAATTTAAACAAATAAGATAGTTTTGAAACAAGTTGAGCGTAATACATTTGGCAATGAATGAAAACGCAGAGTCTATACGTTCTATATCTATACGGTCTATATGTTTTGCACTCTTCAGAGCAGGCCTACATTCTACATGGTGTACGTTTCTCTACCTCGCTATGGTTGTAGTTTGATCCAGTTTAATCCCAATTTAGTTTCTTACGGTGCTTATAGGGATCAAACTACAATAATAATGTTAACAAAGATTTGATAACTCAATATAGCAACAAGAACTAAAAAATTCACACCGAACGGGAGCGGAAATGTCAAATCATGTGTACATGATTGTGTAAGTTTAAGTGTCATGTTTTCATTACGAGAGTGAATCAAAACCATTCCGGAAAATACAAAAAAAGCTTACCTTGTGAAATCCGACTGATTGTGCATTTGAACATTCATATAATAGGCGGGTGGGATAGAAGAGAAGTTTTGAGCATGGTTTCCATGTGCTCCATACGAAGGAGGTGCAGCTGACAAGATGCCGTGAACAGAGTGCAAATGGTGACTGTTCTGCACGTAACTCTGCGGGTGAGGCTGAGCCCTGTAAAAAATGAAATCAGAATAATGAGCTGAAACCAGAAACGTACAAGGTTTGATTCCTGCGATATTTGTCTGGCGGTTAGCGGATCACATGGGCTGGTAACAAAACTCATCAATATCTTTCTTCGTCGTTGTGATTACTGTGGAATTGTGTAAGTCTTCGTGAATCTTAAAATAAAGTAGGACACCGCTGAATTAACAACACATCATTCTTTAAGTTACCAACTAAGAGTCAGTACCACGTTACAATCTGCGGGACCAAAAAAGATAGAATCGTTTGATATGAATGTTTTTAACTGACCAGTGCTGATTCGTAGGAGAAGGCAGAGGAGAAGCGCTCGTTGTCGGAGAAGAAGCGTTTATCGCGGGCAAGACGTTCGCACTGAATGATAATTATTTAATGTAGCCAAAATATTTTGTGTCATATGTGTACATTTGTATCTCTCCCTCACTCCGAACTACTCGACGAAAGAAATAGTGAAATAGTCAGGAAATGGATAATTTTGCATTCTCGTCTTTGGCAATAAGTACCCCGTTATTTTTATTTCATGTGGCTATTTGGACAACTCCACTGGGGTTATTCGGGCAATTTCACTGGGGTATGCCCACTGGTGCAACACTTCATCTAAAAAAAACATTCGCCAATAAATATGAAATGTCTTTTCCATATTGGCAGAAATCTGCCAACTTTTATCAGATTCTGGAGTTTTTTTTTAGCCCTGATGGGACGTTTTCGGAAGTGGTTTTGAAATGGAGTGAGTCACTAACACTTTCCCAAGCGTTTTCGTACTGCTACTACTGCTACTACTACTACAAAGTGCAAGTCTACGTGCATAGCAAATCAGAGACCACAGACCCTTTTGCCTCACACGCACACCGAGTGAGCCCCACAGACTAAGGGTATTAGTGAAATCAGCAGAATTAAGATAAAAATGGTAAATGCTGAGCTGTGAAAAAGAACATAGCAATAATGTGCTTACCTGTACTGTGGAAGTTGTCCATTTACCGGTGAGAGCTGCGAGTTCTGGTTGGCGAGCGACCTGAAGATCCACAGAGTCCATGATTAGCGAATTGTTAATTGTTACCCAATGCTATTTTTTCTAGATGTGGGTTAAGATATAGGTGAAGTGCAAATGCTATATTAATTGTTCTAGTTCTAGACAGTGTCAATGAAAAATAACTCACGTATATGTGGTTGTCGGAAGCCTAGAGGCGTGATCTGAAGAGACTGTAGTGCCAGTAGTATCCACGTGGATCGGCTGCATTCGGTTCATACTGAACCGAAAATAATAAAACACGATTAGTGATAACAGGTTGGTTGTAAACAACTCTCGAACCAGTTATTGATATTCGTGAACGTCACTTTCAAACGGAAATTAGAGCACTTCTGCCAAATATGGCGCAAATGACAAGTTTTGACCATTTCACTATGTGCTCATAAAAATAGTAGCGATATCCGTGTTCAGACTACGCTCGCTGTATTTGTGATCGACTTGACCTACTCGCAAAGAAACAATAATTGACAAAAACCAAAAGCAATAGTGCTCCGATAGGGGCGGGAAATGCTGCCTTCGAACAGAGAGTGTTGAACGTACCTTGCCGACTGAAAAGGTGAAGTAAACGATGCAGGCGACGGAAGGGGGGCTCTGGAATCATCAGAACTCGATGATGCGGTCCCGTCAGGCGAGCTTGAAAACGTAAAAGTTTGAAGGTATTATTCTGAACAGTACTTTGGTGAGATGGTAATTGGTAGAAAACACAAAGAAAGTGGGAAGAGTGACGGTTAATAGAAAAGTTGCCAGTTTTTCCTCAATTTTCGTCCAGAAAACATCAAATTCGGCCGGAGTTCGAATAATGAGAAAATGAGAACACTTTCCTGGCGGTGCAGATTGTGATTGAGACCTACTTCACTGAATCTCCGTTGGCTTCTTTCGAGATGAGTGCGACTATGGTGGGTAGGTTCTCGGTGTCCAATTTCATTTGAATCATGTATGCTTCCTCCGACTTGGGGAACCACCTGGGCTTCTGGTTCGTGCGACGGAACGGTCCGTTTCTGCTGAAAATTCACGAAATTGGGTTAAAAATACGCATTTCAACAGATTAAAATGTTTAAAATCAAGGTACGGCATATGGCATGGTTTATTGCTGTTGCATGACATGAAAAAATGGAAGAAAATTTTTGGTATGTGTATAAAGCAGTTCTGTAGTGCACCGTCACAATACCTGCTTGACCAAAACCTTCAAAAAAACAGAACCCTCCTCGAAAACACTATGGAAAGTTGCCTAATTTCTGGTAAATTCTTTATTCAACCCGGTATTTCGATAACCCTAGCCGTTAACCATTAACCGGGTTGCATGGTTAACTATTTTGTTAACCACTTGGTAACCCTAAATTTGCCCCAAAATACACTATAAAGGAGGGTTAACAAGTGGTTAACAAAAGGGTTAACCAGGTAACCCGGTTAAGGTTACCTGGTAGGGTTAACGAAATACCGGGTTCCTTGTGGAATTGGCCCTAATTTCTATGAAATTTAGAGTTCACGCTGTTGAATTGACTAACGGATATTTTATCGTTGATAGGTGCACCTAGCCGATGAGTCATCGCGATCATGAATAATAAACATTTGCACTCACAGAACTTCTGTCATTGAATCTCTAACCGTCCCCAACCACTCAACAAAGTCGAATGGTTCTTGAGCCGGCATTACACTGAGACCAGTTCGGTAACGGACGTGCAGAGCTATGAGCCCTGGAAAAATGAAACTACTCGCACAAATCACATAAGAAGATAACCGTATGTTGAGCATGAGCAGCCTTGCTCTTTCGACATTAACTTTGAAAGATAGTCGGAGACACGCACACCTTGAAACAGGACTTGCATCTAGAGGTTCGCCATAAATAATAGTTCGACTATAATTTATCGTTATCGTTACTCTATATTTTGTAATTATTTGCATGCTATGTGCACTGACTTGAAACTGCGAAAATGGTGCTCTCCGGGATTCGAACCTGTCCAGGTTTGTTGTCCGATATTCCGATAGCCTTGTCGAACCCGGGTGGGACCATCTTAAAGGAAATGCAAACTTATAAACGCGACTAAAGTGCACATGAGTGAATATGAAGACACATACGCTCAAACGAATCACAATGTCTGTTGATGATTATAACATTACTCAAGACACAATAATTGGAAGAGTGCGTTTTGCTGAACAAAATTATTTAACCAAACAATGTATTAGTGAACTGTTGAATCAACGAACTGTTGGTAGACGGATATATTCCCCCAATATATTTGTCTCACAGGATAACATGTGCAATTAGAAGACGTGAGTTGACAAAATGAGAGAGAACAGGTCACCTGTGAGAATACTTCTTGAAGTAAATGTGTCATCTCCCTCGCAAGCGTTCGCCTAGTTTTGGATTTGAAAAGGGCTAATGTCGCATTCATTGCGGCTCTCACGTTGACTGGTCTCAGAGGATGTGCGTTCTCAATAATGAAATCACTCGCCACTAAAGGCTCCCTCGAATGTTCCTGCAAAATTATATGTTTTCTCTTGATCTTTCTCCTCAGGGTATTAGTTTTTAGTTCAATACAGTAAATTCGACGAAATGGCTACAACAATTGGAAAGGAATGGAAACTGATTTGAGAACGCTGATCAAACATGCATGCATTTGTTTCATTTATACTAATTCACTCATAATATACGCAATGTGGATATTTGATTGATTGATTGCGCTGTCGCTCTGGGTAGATGTTCTGTGTCCTAATCAACCGTCAGGAACTAAACTAGTAACGCTTTCACAATCACGTACTGAATTTGAACCTTTTCCCACATTTATTTCCATGTACAGAGCTGGCAATTGAAATTAATTTCTCACCGAAAATTCGTACACATCTCCCGGTAGCAGAACGAGCTCCTTCTTCCCGTCTTGTTCCTTCTTTAATTGCTTGATTTCTTCTTTCATGAACGCGAGCTGAAATCGAGTTACTTCACGCAGGCAAACTTAAACTTTTATAATAAATTTCATATCTTTCATACTCTTTTTCATAATTCGAGGATCCGTCATTTAGCACCAATTTTGGACCTAAAAAAACGCAGGTATAATGAGTTTTGATCGCGATCCCACATTGGGATTTATAGGCACGATATTAAATAAAGAAAAACTATTTCTGTTGCACAAGTCTCGCACAACCAAAACCACGAATTTGTCGATGCAACAAATATCCGGAATAGAGAAATGCCACATCTTAAACACAGCACAACTTCACAAAAGTGAGTTGAAATTGAAAATGTAACCTGGCTCAAGACGAAAGAGTTATGGGCACGCTGCGCTGCATCAACAATGGCAGTCGAGACGAGTGCGCCTTGAGAAGCGCGTTTCAAGTCCGATTTTGCCAGACCGAGAAGAGTTTCCTAAAAACAACATCGTTGGTTCATTTAAACTGTAATAGAAATGTTAATCGCAGTTAAATGACTGAACCGTTGGGATGTAACCATATAATCGTCCATGAAAACGTAAATCATATAATCAAGTGAGTTTTTCGACTCGTAAAACTCGAAACTTCTGATACTCGAATAACTGGAAACTCGAAAACTCGATTTTTCTCAAAACTCAAAATGTTCAACTCGATTAACAACCCTAGCTTGTACGTTGTGCTACGTTGTGTTTTCGACTCCAAACACACAACGAAGTAGAAATGTAGGTAGATAGAAACTGGGCAGAGATAAGCTCGCAAAAGAGAAAATAGTTCATGTGTCTTACACTCACGTTCAACTGAACCGGATCCTTTTCCTGAGCGTGCATGACAGTTGCGATCATCTTATCATAGTAGTTGTTCTGATCTATATCCACCTCATCTTCAGTCCGATCAGTTGTGGAATCACCCGTTCCTGAGTATTGGAAATATTGGTGAACCGCAGCATTACACTCTATTTTAGAAAAACAGCTTGCATACAACACAGAAACGATTAATAACCCGAAAACGACGTTAAATAGTGATAACTGATAGTCATTGAATAACCTGAGTTGTTTCAAACAACAACTTGTTTGACCTCAATTTGGAAAATTTTGTGATTTTTTTGTGTATTACATTTTGCTATACTACTTACAGTGGAAGTCAGAATATATCAAAATCTAAAGTATCTTCAATAAGCGACCGGGATTTGAGAAAATATAGAGTGGTCCAAGCAGAGAAAGAAGTTGCCCGTTATGTCCGTAAACTGACAGAAACATCACAAACCTGTTGAGCTCGCCTTGACAGTGGTCTTCTCGTTTTTGACGACGTGAGCATGAAGAAATTGATTGTCCACGTTGCCTCTCCTGCGTTTCATAGTTTCTCTTCCCATATGACCAACTATAAATACTGGACCACTGCGTAAAAATATGAACAAATTTGACAAGATTCAAAACATGAGATATTAAAACTGTTTCTCGACAGTTGAGTGAACATAAACATTTTAAATGTAGCATTTAATAAAATTGCGCCCACAAACATAGTCCATACATAAATAGAGGAGGGGAACAATCAGATAGAATAATTAACAATCGAGCAAGTGAATAAATTTACATCCACTGTCTGCGCGTGGGCAGAGAGACAAAGTACGTTTGCCCGCAGAAATGAGCCAAGCAGCCCAAACACACAATGTCATCAACATGAAAAACATCAAATACAGGTTGATGACCGAGACGAGCAACTGCGGGGAAGGGGGGCAGTAAACTAGGAGGTAGTACCAAACGTCGAGTGTACTGAGGGGCTGCGACGAACTTATCATACAATGCCATTAGAGAAGTGAGGTGTGCTGGGTTTCCGTTTGTGAGTGACTCTCTCTGTACTGCAGCTCTCAAGTCAACCGACACATCTGCTGTGTTGTGCAGATCCAACAGCACGTAACAGTCTGACCCCGAACGGCCGATGAGACGAACCGATCCATAGTACATGTCGTTGTTTCGGCGACACGCGATCTGATCATTTCTCGATTTTGCGGGCATTGGCCAGAAGGAATGCGCGTGTACGACTTGTTGTTTCCAACACATCCGCGCACTGGAAAGGAAAAACACTTACCAACGTCCATCCACATTCAACTTTGCAAATTCACATGCAAATGCAAAACCAAACATTGTCACAAAGTGAAGCTAGTTTTCACTGATGTGGATATTTTTCGAATACACGTGAATTGCGCTGCGACATATATCGGACCATGATGTTTGTCTAAATCTCAGCGCTAGGTTACAGCGAAAAGAACATATACTATGCTTAAAACAAATGTGAGCGACTACATCAAACGACCTCTACATTGAGAAGCTATGATAACACTCACTATTTCTGTGTGAGGACGGTTCCAGGGGGTAAATGAGCAGTCATTTCAGTGATGTACAGTTGTCTCGGATCTCCTGCCAGAATAGGGTTCAACTCATCCACTGGAACTCGGATCGTGTCTGATAATTGCTCATAGTTGCGCAATCCCCGGCATCTAAAACTCATATTATTCACAATCATCAATAATTCTCCCACCAGAGAGGATACGATTAACGACACCTGATGAAATGCAAAATTGCAATCGATTCCTTTCCTTTAGGAGCCACGTGGATAAACTCATAGATAATTCAGAAATGAAGCGTGTTTACACCACAAAATGCATTGTACCTGTTGTGCTCTTTCCTTTGCCACATTTCTTTCAATCCGGGAATGTTGGTGTCCTCACCTCTGTCGATCACTTCTTGTGTAATGCGATGGAGTAATAACATGCTGAAACACAAAGCTACTTGTAGTCATATCACCACTTAGACAAAATCCCCACCCAGACACTTAAACCTCACTATAAGCGAGAGATTGACCGTATTTCATTGAGAGGCTTCGACATTTTGTTGCCATGCAGTCGAATTCGAAAGTCGAAAAGTGAGAATGATTGGAGCTATAACAAATAGTAACTCAGCTCTTTCGATGAGCACACCGGCACTTACCGCAGAAGGTGAAAGAAAATATCACACTTCACGTAAATGAAACCTTACTCACTACGCACGTTTCAAGTTAACTGACCCTTTCTCAATCTTTCCATCGAACGATCTTGTATTCAATGGAGAGACTGGCTGTTTCCACAATAAATTATTGTGCTCAAAAGCACTACAATCAACTTCCACCAAATTGTTCATATATTCCAACTGTTCTGGAACGTGCCCGCAGAGTAGCTGAAAAACGAACACTAGTTTCATTCGCCCAATAATCGAATGATGTGTACGATAATCACGATAGAGCGTTCAATCGTATGTGAAATAATCAATATACGAATTGAACAAACCACAATACCCGGTATTTTCCACTATAACACCATTTATGTCGTCAACCGCATATTTTATTGGATTTACGCAAGTACTGAGTGGTACGTTGAAATATTTCAAATCAAACAAGAGGCAATCAACGGTTAACCAGTAAAGTAAAAGTAAAACCCTAAAACCTAGAGAAGTAGTCCCCCCCCCCCCTGAAAAACGTTGAACTAAGACAAAAAAAAACCTCACATGTGCTTTGTAGGTACTGGTATCTAGGCCGAAGATGTGCTCCCATATCACACCTATGCACTCGTACCCATCACCGACGGCCACAAGATCGGCCTCTGTCAAACCATCGTGAAGAAGATATCTCCAAACAGACGATATGACTAAACCAAACATAGCTGATGTTGAGGACTGGACCAGACCGAGTTGGCAAACTAACGGCAAAGTGATCCAGTGATGCTGAAACAACTGTAAACAATAAAGCTGAGCACTTCCCGAGTACTCTCAAGAGCACATGCAGGTGAAGGATGTTACAATATTAAGGTGCTCCATGAACTGAACAACTGAACCTGAACTTGAACTGAACAGAGACATAACTCTTCTTGTGTTGGACCAAAAATAAGAAAATTGTTATTCACCAACAAATGGAAGCACAAACGGTGAAGGATAACTCGGAAGTGGTTACTTACCAGTCTTAAATCCTTTGCGCACGAATCGGAGAGCTTCGAGAGTGGCTTGTACCTGAACAAATATGCATGGATGTTAGGATATAACTGTTCGATTGCGCAAGTAGTATTAAGCATTTTTTGACAGCACTCAATAAGTCTATTGACGAATAAATGTAAATAGAGAAGCCTAAACACAGATCACCTTTATCCACCAAAAGACGGACAAATAGCAGACTTAATTTCACGATTTCCGGTTGTTCAACTACTAATTCGTCATTAGCACAGACAACATACCTGCCAGGAAAGTAGGTCGGCAATCGCAGCTGAGACACACAGTTGTCAATCTCGGAGGCTGTTCCGTTGTCAACATAGAATCCGACAAATCGTTTGCCTTTTGTTAAATCTGAAAAAAAGCTCATGTATATAGGACGCTACAATCTAGACGGTTTCGGGGTTTTGATAATTTCCTGGAAAACCTCAAAACATTGTGCATCATCAGACTTGTCTGATGATTTTTCTGGAATGTTCAATTCTTCTAATTCTTGTGTCGCTCTCATTCGAAGCCCAGACAAAACTAACAAATATTTGTAAGTTTCGAAACTCTCTGCTACAATGATTTCCCTTCCAAAAGATTATAACACACTTTTTCGCAGTTCGGAACACTGTGAAAAATTGGGGCACAATAATTGTAAGTGTGAAAAATTATGCCCAATAATTGTGAGTGTCCAAAGTTGTGCCCAAAAATGAAAGTGTAAAATAATGTTATACAATAAAAAGATAAAAAGACCAGAAACTCACCCACAAATCACTGGTACCGCACACCTTGACAAGTTATGAAACACACTACACACCTCTACAGTTCTGGTAATAAAGAGTTAACAACTAACCACTAATCAGATCCTTTCCGACGCCTTCCTCCTGCGCGTGCATCAAGTCGACGCCTGCATTATCTTGAGAAGAGACACGAGTGAGACAGGTTTCTGCTGCAACAAAACTAATAAATCTCGATAATTTATTACACCGACTAAATTTCTTCACCAAAAATTCTAACTTGTTCATCAAAAAGAATTTCCGGGTCGATTTCCGTCAACACAGTGATAAGACTACGTATAATTTTTGTCTAAGTAGTGAGCAACCGCCACATCAAAACTAATTTAAGTGCTTGCACCTGCTTTCAAAAACATATTTGTGCATTCTGTCATTTTCGATACAACCTACATCCAAAATCTCCTGTTCCGTTCTGTGCGTGTTGAGCTATGTAGGCAGCATCTTTCGCCGGACCACTCGTGAGTGCGTATCGGTATGCATTGGCCGAATAAACAACCATCGGCTCGCAAAAAAGACACCCGCCTCCATTGTATGTTCTATGATCATACAAAATTTGTAGTGCCTGAAAACACCCTTATCATTAACTTGAATTGTAAGTTCACGAAGAATTTGCAAACGTACGGTTACTTTGTTGGATCGTTCATTGAGTCACCCAATTTACTTCAAAATCGGAATTTCAATATACCCCAAGTTCTAAAATTGTCAAACTTTACTGTTGAAAACGTTCGACCACTTTCACAATTTAGTCATCCAGATGGAACTTCTGATTTTCACTAGACTTTTGTGCACAATAAAGTCGCCTGGTGAATAAATTTGCGACGTACGAATGTTTAAATTACATAGATTCCTTCCACGCGCTTACCCCACTCGAACGATGATTGACCAACATGCTCGCTACCGCTGCATGTTGTTTGAAAATTAGAAGTCATTTTTTCTAACCTGATTGTCAGCGGCAATGTGCTGTATACGCCAAAATACGGTATAGAGCTGGTTGTTGGAGGAGCATGTAACTTGAAATGACAAGTTAGCCGCGCATTGAGCTTCCAAACGTTGTAGAACGGCGTTCAAATCATCCTTGTCGGGATGTTTCCTACTCCTTAACACCGCGGCAGTGATCAGATTTTTGGTTGCGTAACGGACTTCGGGAGGCAAATCAAGAACCGCCAACACGACAGGCCACATGTCTCCACTGCAAACGAGGTTGCGTCACAAACTCCAACTAGGTCGTAGTCCAGCTCAATTCGCTCAAGTGGCAGTCCAGCTCAACTCACAAGTCAAAATTTACACAAGTCATCTCTAGTAAGAAAGGTCATTGTGATATACTATTCACCGTTGGCGCTCGCGCGATGTGTGCGTTTCTAACTAGGTTCTCAACAGTAAGGAGCCGGAAGACCACACAAATGAGGAAAATGGCAAGATCCCTAATTTAAAGAAAAAATTCTTCCAATCGGCAAAATTGCTCATCAATAACCCGCAAACATGAAAAACTCACGTGTAGTTAGAGTTATTATAGGTAAACCCATCAGTGTTGAGAACCAACACCAGTTCGATGACGTTGTTGTTGAACTGAGCAGGGGTCTCCACGCAATCCTGAAGTGAATGAAATTTTTCACGTGAACTTTACATTTTCGACCTTTAGAAACTAAGCAAAAACATCGATTCACGAAAAATGAACTTGTCACAGAAACGACACAAACTGCAACAACACCCACTTAATAATAAAATGACAGTAAATAAATAGTCACCTGAAACTTCTTACTGCTACGGAAACCATCATCAAAAGGTAGCTGGCCAGAATGAAGTAGCTCTCGGTGGCGAATGATGGTATCGAAATGTTCACTAACTGCCAATTCGATTTGCTCGTTCATCGAAAACGACGAGAACCGTTTCAGCTCCGCAGATGTAGTTCTTTTGTTAAGATTTCTGAAAATTAGGAATACGCAACTTGCAACAGTGATTGACCTCCGACCTCACTGGCATAGACAAATGTGCTTTATTTGAAATGATGAAGATCTCAATAATAGAATGCCATTTCGTAATGTTCAAGTGAGGGAACTATGCCACACCTAAATCTGAAACTACCGTCTAAATTATCTGCTGGGTTATGTGACCCACGCAGTTGTCATTTTTGTAAATTCCTGCTGCATTGGATTTGGAACTAATTAGTACAGAGCCAGTTTGTAACTAAACTCACAATGCACATGCGGGTCCAGGACAACTATCGGTCTCCTTCGCTAACGTTTCTCCACATGGACACATATAGAAATACGAAGGCACAAAACGATCCAGAATTTGCTGTTCGACTATTTCAACCTACAATTATACAGTTTTGGAGCGTGAGTTGAATCGTACTGCCACGTTTTGTCAATCGCATGTTGTAACCAGTACCAGAAACAAACACTTTTGAACAATGCTTGCTTGGAAATTACACATTTAATTGTTGCTATCTCATCTTAAGGCAATCAACTGACACTGGCGCAGCAAAAAATAGAGAACCTCAACAGTTTTTATATTGAGCAACAGTAATGAACAAACACCAGTGAGCTCTGACTAAGCGACAGAAAGTAGTCCGTTTTAAGATATAGACACGTGAAAATATTTAATTTTTCATCAAAAGTATTTTCTCATTTTCGGCGCAAAAGTAGTCCGTTTTTCCAATTTTTCTGACTATTTGGACAACTTTACTGGTGTATGGTAATGAACAACAGTTACTCACATCCCTTTCTGACACGTAAAAACGTCCATCTTTCAGCGCAGCCGCATCACGGAATATATCTTTGAAAGCTTTATCGCTGAGACAGTCCAGGTGTTTTCTAGCCAAGAGGTACCAAATCCTATCCATTTGATCTCCTGAAAGGGTACAAATCTGTATAGAGTGGAACATGAAAAAAGAGTAAAGATGGCTTTTCTTGATGCAAATAGCTCTTTGTAGATGCAATCTTCAAAATTGTAGTAAAAAACAAGATCGATGAGAAATTCAAACATATGAGAGCCACCCTAAATCTAGTGAAGCTGGGATTTTGGGCAAATAACCAACACACCTGAAAACTTCCCATTAATTTTTGTTACAGGGAACTTTATCATTTTTTTTTATACGAAAGTTCTCCGAGCGAGTTTACCGGATTCATGCTTGTGAACTGGTGTGTATGATGAGATCGTGCGGTCCTAATTCTGAATGTCCGCTTCTGATAAACTGGACTTAAAACTAATGAAAGTGTGTAATTCACAGAAGAAACTTACTACCAACTTGTCCACCAGCGGGACCAGCACCACCTGGAGGACCGGGGGGACCAACAGCACCACCTGGAGGACCGGGGGGACCACCAGCACCACCTGGAGGACCGGGGGGACCACCAGCACCACCTGGAGGACCGGGGGGACCACCAGCACCACCTGGAGGACCGGGGGGACCACCAGCACCACCTGGAGGACCGGGGGGACCACCAGCACCACCTGGAGGACCGGGGGGACCACCAGCACCACCTAGAGGACCGAGGGGACCACCAGCACCACCTGGAGGACCGGGGGGACCACCAGCACCACCTGGAGGACCGGGGGGACCACCAGCACCACCTGGAGGACCGGGGGGACCACCAGCACCACCTGGAGGACCGGGGGGACCACCAGCACCACCTGGAGGACCGGGGGGACCACCAGCACCACCTGGAGGACCGGGGGGACCACCAGCACCACCTGGAGGACCGGGGGGACCACCAGCACCACCTGGAGGACCGGGGGGACCACCAGCACCACCTGGAGGACCGGGGGGACCACCAGCACCACCTGGAGGACCGGGGGGACCACCAGCACCACCTGGAGGACCGGGGGGACCACCAGCACCACCTGGAGGACCGGGGGGACCACCAGCACCACCTGGAGGACCGGGGGGACCACCAGCACCACCTGGAGGACCGGGGGGACCACCAGCATCACCTGGAGGACCGGGGGACCACCAGCACCACCTAGAGGACCGGGGGGACCACCAGCACCACCTGGAGGACCGGGGGGACCACCAGCACCACCTGGAGGACCGGGGGGACCACCAGCACCACCTGGAGGACCGGGGGGACCACCAGCACCACCTGGAGGACCGGGGGGACCACCAGCACCACCTGGAGGACCGGGGGGACCACCAGCACCACCTGGAGGACCGGGGGGACCACCAGCACCACCTGGAGGACCGGGGGGACCACCAGCACCACCTGGAGGACCGGGGGGACCACCAGCACCACCTGGAGGACCGGGGGGACCACCAGCACCACCTGGAGGACCAACGGACCCACCTGGAGGACCGGGGGGACCACCAGAACCACCTGGAGAACCAACGGACCCCCCAGAACCACCGGACCCACCAGGAGAACCAACGGAACCCCCGGCCCCACCAGAGGAACCAGCGGAAACAGCAAAAACACACGCAGGCGGAGCATCATGTGAACATATGGCAGCAGAAATGTTGTCTACACAACATCGCATCTGCTTGTTTGCCGGTTCCACCACATCTAAACAATCTCGAATTGACTGACCCGGGTTGAGCTCGGAACAATTCACAAACCAAATAAAATAACAATTGATTGCGTCATTTTCGGATGTCTCCCCAAATCTCGAAAGCGTAGAAAATGCTTCATACTTAAAACTAGAATTGAAGAGACATATGTGCGAAACGCTGATTAACCGACCGAGGAATCCTCAATTTTTCTTCAACTGAGCTAGGGGATCCATAAATGTCCCAAAAACTCTTTATTGGAAAATAGGGCAGAGAGACCAAATTACATTCGATTTTTCTCTGTTCAAATAATGTCGAACTGATTTGCACACTCTGGCTGACGAAATCGCACACGCACCTGTGATTAAAGGTTGGCGAGAAAGTAGAGTTGAACAATTTAACATACCTTGGTCTTGGTCAGTAAATGAACAATCGATTCCAGCCGTTTCTTCAACGATCACAACTGGCTCAGTCACGCAGGAGTGAGTGCGTCCCCCAAACTTCCATCCATTCAATTTATAAGCAGGGCTTAGGAACGTACTCAAGCGTCTAAACATGCCGAATGTCGGTAACATCAGAAATGATTCCAACTCCACAATTTTATTGAACCATCCCACCTGTGAATTATTTAAATGTGCGAATTGGTTGAATGATCACGAGCATGTGGATTTGAATTAGAGGTAAGAATGAGTCAGTCAAATGTGGCATTCGCAACTTCTCCAATAATAATTTTTTTATACGGAACAGCTCAATAAAAATTCCATAACGGCTATACGTTAACTGACCCAGTTAACTGACCCATAACGGGTCAGTTAATCAAAAAATAACTCACTTTCGCGGTCTCCGCACGTTCATCGCAACCAAACAGATTCTGCCCACTCTCCGAGAATTTCAATGGAAACTGAATGATCAGAATAATAGAACTGGAGTGTACTAAACGAAAAATTATGGAACAATGACTATTGTTTTCATAACCAAACTAGTTCACATTTATATTATACGAGAGCATTGAACGAATAAGGTAAAAAAGAAATTCTCCACAATCATTGTGCCCCTCACCTGCATACGTGTTTCACATATATATTTTATTCGACATAGTTTATATTAAAACTCCTACGGCACATACTCTGACTTTCAATTGAAATATTCAGTCAAAATTATATATAACAGGAATTCGGTTTTCACTGCAAAAACTGTGAGCCCTTCCACTATGAACATTGACCAAAACAGTGACCATAATACAGGAAGACTCTATGCAGAGATTCAAAACGAATAAAAATTTAATTAAAAATGTTTTACAAAATGCGACAACCAATTTAAAAAATTTCAATTTTCGAATGCACGATGTTTGCGCCTGCACTATAATTGCGCCTTGAAGTTCAGTTAGTCTGTTTTTGGTGCGGCCGGCATATCCCGCCCAATTCAATCGTGAATCAACCACACGTACACAGTTTGCTAATTAAATAGTTTTTCATCTTTTCTGGCAAATGAAAACTAAAAAAAACAGGCATATTCATTGAGAGAACTAGCTAAAGATTTTCATAATATAGGGAGATATGTGAGTTCCTCGCGTTTGTTCGAGAACAAAACGGGGCAATCGCGTAAAATAACACTCGTGTCTCATGCGAATATTTTGAAAATCAACACTAATCTCTTGCAAATCTCAATATTTGACCACTATGTCGACTTAGAAAAAACCGCACCTATGAAAAACCTTTTTCCGAATTCTGTCATGAAGTATGGTGGTAGTGCAACACGTAAACGAACGTTCATGGTGAAATATGTATCTAAACAGAACTATTGGTGACAGAATTTTCTATCATCTGCTATCTATGTTCCACCTATCTACAGCATTTGTAACTATCTCCGACGTCGAATTGTTTGTTTTCAGTTTCGACGTCTTCTGGGTTCCAGAATCGGAGTCGCCGTACATCTAAGATGTTGTTCCATCATCTGCTATCTATGTTCCACCTATCTACAGCATTTGTAACTATCTCCGACGTCGAATCGTTTGTTTTCAGTTTCGACGTCTTCTGAGTTCCAGAATCGGAGTCGCCGTACATCTAAGATGTTGTTCCATCATCTGCTATCTATGTTCCACCTATCTACAGCATTTGTAACTATCTCCGACGTCGAATCGTTTGTTTTCAGTTTCGACGTCTTCTGGGTTAAAGAAGTTACCTCCTCGTCACTTGAATATGATTTGAGACGCCTATATGAGATGTAGAGGTGATAATGAGCACAAAGATTATATTGACGCTGAGGGTCAAATACGAACGCGACCAGACTACAATTCAAATGGCATTGTGCACCATACACCTTCGAAGATTTTCCTACAAACAAACGAGCTCTGTTTGAATTTCACAATTTGTTCACTCACATATGTACCACATACACAATATATCACATCTCTTCAGTGTACGTATGATATGTGCTCCCCATACCCATGGCATGCGTACTTTTGCGAAAATCCCCACGGCATGCCGCGAAAAAGGGGCGGAGCCAGGCATGCCGTGGGCAAATTATTCTCGGAGTTGGGGTTGTCCAGCATCATGTTTATTAACCGGATGGAATCTCAAAATGAAGAAATTTTTTTTCAAAGTAACGACCCACACAGGTTAATTCACAGTTTTGATAGACAGGAATGCGAAATTTCAAAAATGCTCGATTGAATTTTCTCAAAATGGATAGACCCTTTTTATCGGTATTGACGGAGAGAGAGAGAGGGAAAAACTTGGAGTTTTCGTAGTTTTAAACCCCAATACACCATAAATAGAATAATATCACTCACCTCGTGTGATGCATGGGGGTTGGCCAGTTTTCCCGTTTTCGAGCATATGGGTTGCAGGTTAGCACGATTATTCCGGGCTTTGCTACACCGTAGTCGTCGGCCTACAAAAGTATACTTTAAGACTACAGTTCTTGCTTTCAATAGTTGAACTACTACTACTATTTACTCTAGCAAAGGTTCAGTAGAAGTAATCAAAACAATTATCACTTTCTTACTTTCAATAGTTGAACTATTGGGTCTACTACTATTTACTCTAGCAAAGGTTCAGTAGAAGTAATCAAAACAATTATATCCTAGTTGGTGATAATAAAATGACGTTCAGGGTCCAATATAATTTTACGTATTTATTAGTGGTGAAAATAATTTTTTTTTAAAAAACCAACTTTGTCCAACAGGTCCGAGACTGTGTAGTTTTTACACTCCTTATTCTCCGTTTGATCTATAGGCAATGGCGTTTTTGTCACAAAAATGCCTGCCCCCAAGTGCAGGACATTCGGTGTCTCCGATTGCCAGTCGGAATCAACCTTTTTGGTTTTCGGAGCCATTGCTAGGATCGTTGTAATGAGTTTCTGAATTATTACATTGAATCAGATTGAAAAAAACTGCTTTGCGGAGATCAAACTACAAATTACACAAGTCAGGTTTTATCTGGAGGAAGAATAGATAAGGCTTACTGGGATTAAGATATATGGAATGTACCATGAACTACTTTCAAAAACAGAAACTATGTAGCAACTAGGGAGATTTCTAGAATAACAAGCGAGGAACTTAATAAACTTCTGTCGACTGAGGTACGGTACATGCAGCAGTTCGAGAAGAAGAGTTGCACAATGAGCATTGGCATCCAGGGAGCCCCTTATATGGAGATCTCGGAGGTCATACAGTAGCGATAGAGTGTGGTAACGTTGGAGAGTCAGAATTGCCGAGTTGCACCTGCTGCATTGGCTGCTGCTGTAGTTTGGATTATCCCTGTATTTTTCTGATTGCATCTTGGCAGCTGCTCAGATTTTATCATGTAATTGCAGCTAGTAACAGGTTTTACTACCTTCTATTTTCATAAATTTTCTTAAAACATAACACATTTTGATAACATATTTATTACAGTATCACTTATAACCGTACGGTAACGTTGAATAGTCGATTCCATAGCGAAGTTTGTCCATAACCGGTCGCAGATTCTTCTGCTGATCCCTCGTGTAAACGTGTCCCAAAGTTTTGACGATTTGAGCGCGGGAAGTTGTAATTTTAAGAATTTCATTCTCCTTGACAAGTTTCTCAACTTGCGCAGCCATTGAGTTGAAGTTTACCAGTCCTGCGGTTTCTGAGTCGATTGTTATCCCTCTTGCCTTCACGACTTCTTTGAATTCTCCAGTTTCCACGTTTTCCAGTTTGTATGAGTAGACTTTTGGACCGGTACTGACAAATGCAGAAATTCTATAACCTTCGGGAACCTCACTTTGCCATTTTCCAAGATAACTTCCACGTAGATCATCCAAGTTGTCCTTTCCTGGTTCAGAGATCATGACAACCGAATCTGTGTCACAATATATTGCTCTCTCTTGTAATCGATTAAGGGCCTCCCACAACATTAGTCGACCCATACAGGTGGTAATTGCCGCAATCGCACAGTTCGTGAACGGTTGTGGTGCTACGAATTCGGTTATTTTCTTGTATGATAACATGAGATAATCCCCTACAGATTTCGAACCTGTCAGCTCCAATGTATTCTTCTGTCATATCTGATCTCGGCCATCCACTAGACTCCATTTTCACTTTGATAAAACTGTTTAGGAACTTTTTGAATAGATCAGACCCCCACTTTTCAGCGGGCCAGTGCCAAATTTCGTACACTTTCAATACTTTGTATCTATTTTCCAAAGCCTTTTCTAATTCAGCCTGGTATACAGTAGTATGAAGGTATCTGTCAGAATCTTCGGTGTGCGCGCACTCTGTATTTACCTGATTTAGAGCACACGTACGACACAGCGGAAATATGAGTTTTCCATCATGTCTCATTGGAATAATCGGGTGTAGAAGATCGGTTGGTGGCAAAATATCGATCATGTAGAATCCTTTGTAGGGTAGCGGTAGAGTTAGTGGCTGAAACTCGGAGGTAACTACTGTCGGCTGACCCATTGGCATAGGAGTATTAGAGAGAACATAGGGATACATACTGTTCACATCCAAATGATCGATAGTCTGATTCTTTGTAACGTCTGGTTCGGATCTAAGACGATAGTTTTGAGTTCTTGCCCCATAGAAGGCATCCCGAATAATCAATCTCTTGTGATGAATAACCTCCTTGAAGAACTTTTTCATCTCGCGATTACTGTTCATTTCTGCTTTTATGTCATGCTCCCAGACAATTTGAAGATTGTACCCTTTCTGTTGAATGATTTCCAATCTCTCCATAGTTTCACGGTGAACATCTTGCATTGTTTTGTAGTAGAATGGATGTTTCTTTGTTGCAATAGTATGTGTAGGACATCCATGTATCCAACATCCGAGAACTTCGATTACGGTATTCGTAGGCTGATGGTAGGCGTCCACCTTAATCTTGCGGCCATTATGGTGGAAAAAATGTTCGCCGCCGCGTAGAATATACTGTAGCTCGATATTGCGCTGTTGTTCCACCCATTTTATGTACTTTATAGCCAATTTCGATTGCACATCATTCGAGTGGTAACCATTTTCAGGTAGGATTCCGACTTGACCAACTTTCATGTGTTGATGCTTAATCAAAAAGAAACTGAAAGAAGCAAAAGTACATGAATGAATGATGGGATTGAAGGTAGTCATGTCCAAACTAGCTTTCATGTAGCGGGCAAGACCCTGGTGGAGTAGAGAAACATCATTTTCACAATATGCATGTAATTCCCTGTCAGAATCATATTGTGTAGTTTGATTCTCTTCATACCAGCGAGTGAATTGGTCCCTCTCGGCAGTCTTCATTGTCTTTGGCGAGTAGTAATCGATTGGTGGAAGACAAGGCAGTGTCTTACCGTAATTAGCAGGATGATTGAACAAATATGGGTAGGTTCCTTTTTTCTGATCTTCGAACCCAAAAGCTTTGGGCATACTGGACAGTGACATTGGGAGAAAGAGACACGAATCTTTAAATTTCAGACTGTTTGTTTTCAATTCTTTTGAACCGTTAACTTTCAACTGAAACACTTTCAACCCATTTTTCACAATTTCAGGGATGATTCCTCTCTCCAGTAGTGGGTGAATCAGGAAATGTAGATCAAAACGTGATGCGTTGTGGGCGACAACTATGGCATTGTCGAGAGATTTGTCAAATAGTAGAAAATGAATAAATTTCCTTGCTACAGCTTCTCGCTCTTCATGCGATTCATGTCCGAAATGACCTTTTCGGAGAGGACCACAATTATTACAAGGTGTGGCTATAGGCAGGTTGTAGCAGTCATGACACATAATTGAATAACAAACGTAGTTTGCCCACTGCTTACCAAAACTGTGCAAATCATCAGGATTCTCGAGAAGTACAGTTTCAAAGTCGTAAACAACAATTTTGAATTTTGACTGTTTTTCGTATTTCTTCTGAATATCGGTGGGTGACGGAGGAATCCAGCAGCAATCATGGGTTTTTGGGTTAACGTGACTATTGCAGTCAGAACAATATGAGCTATTTCCACAAATGTGTCCACCACGAATGTTTGCAGGTTTATAGTCTCCGTCACAGTCAGGACAACGTTTGAATTTCGAGCAGGTTGAAGTTCTGGATCGCCCGTCAGGTACATTTCTGTGAGCATCAAAACATTCCTGGAGATAGAATGTGTAGTTACAGTCAGGGCACGTGATAGGTTGAATGGGAGTTCCACGACAACCTTTTCGACGGCATTTCATACAAATACTGGCACATTTGTGACGATCAATTCTTGTATAGGACTTATAACAGTCATTACATATAATTTTGCCAATAGTGACACGAGAAGGAACGAAAACGTCATAATGACCATTAAACAATGCAATTGATACCTTTTTTGCTGCCGTAGAGTTCTCCTGCCAAACTAGTGAATAAACCTTTGCGGGTGGAAGTCGAGAATATAGCTGGAAATGGTAATTTGGAAATTTCTGAGCAATTATAGTCAAATCCTCTAAACCATAACGGTTTTTGGTGGTTGAAATACCACAAGTGGTAAGTAGATCACAGGCGAAATTTTTCCAGACTCTGAAAGTTCTTCGGAATGTATGCTGAAGATTTTTCAGTTCACGAACATTTCCAACCCCCTGGGCAATATCGGAATCTAGCTTTGATCGAACTATTGCCAGAGGAAGTGAAAATGTCTGTGATTGTGATGGAACAGTGAATTTCAGTTTTAGCTGAGGGTCGAACATGGTCATTGCAGATTTGTCGAATGACGGGTGGCTACAATATTCCACAATAAAGGGGTGAGTGGGTGTGAGAGGAGAGAGAATGAGAGAAAGAGGAGAGAGATAGTGAATGACAGATGGTGAGAGCGCAGACAACAAAGCAAACCACACGCAGATTTGAATATAATTGGTCACTATGGTTTCGTATTACAGTGACCTTACACATTGTTTTTTATTACCGTGACCTTAACCACTTACAAATATGTCTGCTTCCGAAGAGTTTGATCCTGTTGTTTATTCCCCGTTTAACGGACAACCTACCGACTTTTCCGGGCTAGCTATTGAACTTTCTAATGAGCAAGTATTTTACGAAGATATAGCTGATGATGTCTCATTCAGTAGTCAATCTACGACTGTATCCTACATCACAAGTTACAGTGACGAGTACATTGCCAACATATGCCTTGAAGATGTATATACCGACGACAACTCCACTCAGGATCCTGAAAACAACTCCAATGATTCTGGTCAGTCTAATTATACAATAGAAGACTTGTCTGAATTTTTCCAAACACCTATCGATTTCGGACAGTATGAAGAGGAGCCGTTTACAAAC
>CAXIWQ010000174.1:75000-141537 GCA_964036275.1 Litoditis marina
TTCGAAAATTTACAGTTCGAACTTCAAATTTACCGCGTCTACCGCAATGGTCCCGAAACGGTAATTACGGTACCCCTAATTTGGGCGGTGCTCGTTTGAATTAAAAACACCTGTTAAATCCAGGTTGTTTGTAAACGGTTCTTCTTCATACTGTCCGAAATCGATAGGTGTTTGGAAAAATTCAGACAAGTCTTCTATTGTATAATCAGACTGACCAGAATCATTGGAGTTGTTTTCAGGATCCTGAGTGGAGTTGTCGTCGGTATATACATCTTCAAGGCATATGTTGGCAATGTACTCGTCACTGTAACTTGTGATGTAGGATACAGTCGTAGATTGACTACTGAATGAAACATCATCAGCTATATCTTCGTAAAATACTTGCTCATTAGAAAGTTCAATAGCTAGCCCGGAAAGTCGGTAGGTTGTCCGTTAAACGGGGAATAAACAACAGGATCAAACTCTTCGGAAGCAGACATATTTGTAAGTGGTTAAGGTCACGGTAATAAAAAACAATGTGTAAGGTCACTGTAATACGAAACCATAGTGACCAATTATATTCAAATCTGCGTGTGGTTTGCTTTGTTGTCTGCGCTCTCACCATCTGTCATTCACTATCTCTCTCCTCTTTCTCTCATTCTCTCTCCTCTCACACCACCCCTCTATTGTGGAATATTGTAGCCACCCGTCATTCGACAAATCTGCAATGACCCTGTTCGACCCTCAGCTGAAACTGAAATTCACTGTTCCTTCACAATCACAGACATTTTCACTTCCTCTGGCAATAGTTCGATCAAAGCTAGATTCCGATATTGCCCAGGGGGTTGGAAATGTTCGTGAACTGAAAAATCTTCAACAAACATTCCGAAGAAATTTCAGAGTCTGGAAAAATTCGGCATGTGATCTACTGAACGATTGTGGTATTTCAACCACCGCAAACAGCTATGGTTTAGAGGATTTGGCAAAAATAGCTCAGAAATTTCCAAATTACCATTTCCAACTATATTCTCGACTTCTACCTGCAAAGGTATATTCACTAGTTTGGCAGGAAAACTCCACAGCAGAAAAAAAGGTATCAATTGCATTGTTTAATGGTCATTATGACGTTTTCGTTCCTTCTCGTGTCACTATTGGCAAAATTATATGTAATGACTGTTATAAGTCCTATACAAGAATTGATCGTCACAAATGTGCCAGTATTTGTATGAAATGCCGTCGAAAAGGTTGTCGTGGAACTCCCATTCAACCTATCACGTGCCCTGACTGTAACTACACATTCTATCTCCAGGAATGTTTTGATGCTCACAGAAATGTACCTGACGGGCGATCCAGAACTTCAACCTGCTCGAAATTCAAACGTTGTCCTGACTGTGACGGAGACTATAAACCTGCAAACATTCGTGGTGGACACATTTGTGGAAATAGCTCATATTGTTCTGACTGCAATAGTCACGTTAACCCAAAAACCCATGATTGCTGCTGGATTCCTCCGTCACCCACCGATATTCAGAAGAAATACGAAAACAGTCAAAATTCAAAATTGTTGTTTACGACTTTGAAACTGTACTTCTCGAGAATCCTGATGATTTGCACAGTTTTGGTAAGCAGTGGGCAAACTACGTTTGTTATTCAATTATGTGTCATGACTGCTACAACCTGCCTATAGCCACACCTTGTAATAATTGTGGTCCTCTCCGAAAAGGTCATTTCGGACATGAATCGCATGAAGAGCGAGACGCTGTAGCAAGGAAATTTATTCATTTTCTACTATTTGACAAATCTCTCGACAATGCCATAGTTGTCGCCCACAACGCATCACGTTTTGATCTACATTTCCTGATTCACCCACTACTGGAGAGAGGAATCATCCTGAAATTGTGAAAAATGGGTTGAAAGTGTTTCAGTTGAAAGTTAACGGTTCAAAAGAATTGAAAACAAACAGTCTGAAATTTAAAGATTCGTGTCTCTTTCTCCCAATGTCACTGTCCAGTATGCCCAAAGCTTTGGGTTCGAAGATCAGAAAAAAGGAACATACCCATATTTGTTCAATCATCCCTGCTAATTACGGTAAGACACTGCCTTGTCTTCCACCAATCGATTACTACTCGCCAAAGACAATGAAGACTGCCGAGAGGGACCAATTCACTCGCTGGTATGAAGAGAATCAAACTACACAATATGATTCTGACAGGGAATTACATGCATATTGTGAAAATGATGTTTCTCTACTCCACCAGGGTCTTGCCCGCTACATGAAAGCTAGTTTGGACATGACTACCTTCAATCCCATCATTCATTCATGTACTTTTGCTTCTTTCAGTTTCTTTTTGATTAAGCATCAACACATGAAAGTTGGTCAAGTCGGAATCCTACCTGAAAATGGTTACCACTCGAATGATGTGCAATCGAAATTGGCTATAAAGTACATAAAATGGGTGGAACAACAGCGCAATATCGAGCTACAGTATATTCTACGCGGCGGCGAACATTTTTTCCACCATAATGGCCGCAAGATTAAGGTGGACGCCTACCATCAGCCTACGAATACCGTAATCGAAGTTCTCGGATGTTGGATACATGGATGTCCTACACATACTATTGCAACCAAAGGAAACATCCATTCTACTACAAAACAATGCAAGATGTTCACCGTGAAACTATGGAGAGATTGGAAATCATTCAACAGAAAGGGTACAATCTTCAAATTGTCTGGGAGCATGACATAAAAGCAGAAATGAACAGTAATCGCGAGATGAAAAAGTTCTTCAAGGAGGTTATTCATCACAAGAGATTGATTATTCGGGATGCCTTCTATGGGGCAAGAACTCAAAACTATCGTCTTAGATCCGAACCAGACGTTACAAAGAATCAGACTATCGATCATTTGGATGTGAACAGTATGTATCCCTATGTTCTCTCTAATACTCCTATGCCAATGGTCAGCCGACAGTAGTTACCTCCGAGTTTCAGCCACTAACTCTACCGCTACCCTACAAAGGATTCTACATGATCGATATTTTGCCACCAACCGATCTTCTACACCCCATAATTCCAATGCGTCACAATGGAAAACTCATATTTCCGCTGTGTCGTACGTGTGCTCTAAATCAGGAAAACACAGAGTGCATGCACACCGAAGATTCTGACAGATACCTTCATACTACTGTATACCAGGCTGAATTAGAAAAGGCTTTGGAAAATAGGTACAAAGTATTGGAAAGTGTACGAAATTTGGCACTGGCCCGCTGAAAAGTGGGGGTCTGATCTATTCAAAAAGTTCCTAAACAGTTTTATCAAAGTGAAAATGGAGTCTAGTGGATGGCCGAGATCAGATATGACAGAAGAAGAAAAGGACCAGCTATTGAGGATTTGGACAGAAACGAGGGAATTCGAATGGAAAAGGAAAAAGTCTGTAAGAATCTACCATTGAGATCTATCTCGAAGTTAGCGATCAACTCTTCATGGGGAAAATTTGCCGAGAAAGCCGGTAAAGTTCAAACTACATTCCACGACCCCGAAACTGACGAAAACATTGGCAGAATCGTTAATGATGATACATTGGAGCTGACAGGTTCGAAATCTGTAGGGGATTATCTCATGTTATCATACAAGAAAATAACCGAATTCGTAGCACCACAACCGTTCACGAACTGTGCGATTGCGGCAATTACCACCTGTATGGGTCGACTAATGTTGTGGGAGGCCCTCAATCGATTACAAGAGAGAGCAATATATTGTGACACAGATTCGGTTGTCATGATCTCTGAACCAGGAAAGGACAACTTGGATGATCTACGTGGAAGTTATCTTGGAAAATGGCAAAGTGAGGTTCCCGAAAGTTATAGAATTTCTGCATTTGTCAGTACCGGTCCAAAAGTCTACTCATACAAACTGGAAAACGTGGAAACTGGAGAATTCAAAGAAGTCGTGAAGGCAAGAGGGATAACAATCGACTCGGAAACCGCAGGACTGGTAAACTTCAACTCAATGGCTGCGCAAGTTGAGAAACTTGTCAAGGAGAATGAAATTCTTAAAATTACAACTTCCCGCGCTCAAATCGTCAAAACTTTGGGACACGTTTACACGAGGGATCAGCAGAAGAATCTGCGACCGGTTATGGACAAACTTCGCTATGGAATCGACTATTCAACGTTACCGTACGGTTATAAGTGATACTGTAATAAATATGTTATCAAAATGTGTTATGTTTTAAGAAAATTTATGAAAATAGAAGGTAGTAAAACCTGTTACTAGCTGCAATTACATGATAAAATCTGAGCAGCTGCCAAGATGCAATCAGAAAAATGCAGGGATAATCCAAACTACAACAGCAGCCAATGCAGCAGGTGCAACTCGGCAATTCTGACTCTCCAACGTTACCACACTCTATCGCTACTGTATGACCTCCGAGATCTCCATATAAGGGGCTCCCTGGATGCCAATGCTCATTGTGCAACTCTTCTCTCGAACTGCTGCATGTACCGTACCTCAGGCGACAGAAGTTTATTAAGTTCCTCGCTTGTTATTCTAGAAATCTCCCTAGTTGCTACATAGTTTCTGTTTTTGAAAGTCGTTCATGGTACATTCCATATATCTTAATCCCAGTAAGCCTTATCTATTCTTCCTCCAGATAAAACCTGACTTGTGTAATTTGTAGTTTGATCTCCGCAAAGCAGTTTTTTTTTTCAATCTGATTCAATGTAATAATTCAGAAACTCATTACAACGATCCTAGCAATGGCTCCGAGAACCAAAAAGGTTGATTCCGACTGGCAATCGGAGACACCGAATGTCCTGCACTTGGGGCAGGCATTTTTGTGACAAAAACGCCATTGCCTATAGATCAAACGGAGAATAAAGAGTGTAAAAACTACACAGTCTTGGACCTGTTGGACAAAGTTGGTTTTAAAAAAAAATTATTTTCACCACTAATAAATACGTAAAATTATATTGGACCCTGAACGTCATTTTATTATCACCAACTAGGATATAATTGTTTTGATTACTTCTACTGAACCTTTGCTAGAGTAAATAGTAGTAGACCCAATAGTTCAACTATTGAAAGTAAGAAAGTGATAATTGTTTTGATTACTTCTACTGAACCTTTGCTAGAGTAAATAGTAGTAGACCCAATAGTTCAACTATTGAAAGTAAGAAAGTGATAATTGTTTTGATTACTTCTACTGAACCTTTGCTAGAGTAAATAGTAGTAGTAGTTCAACTATTGAAAGCAAGAAAGTGTAGTCTTAAAGTATACTTTTGTAGGCCGACGACTACGGTGTAGCAAAGCCCGGAATAATCGTGCTAACCTGCAACCCATATGCTCGAAAACGGGAAAACTGGCCAACCCCCATGCATCACACGAGGTGAGTGATATTATTCTATTTATGGTGTATTGGGGGTTTAAAACTACGAAAACTCCAAGTTTTTGCCTCTCTCTCTCTCCGTCAATACCGATAAAAAGGGTCTATCCATTTTGAGAAAATTCAATCGAGCATTTTTGAAATTTCGCATTCCTGTCTATCAAAACTGTGAATTAACCTGTGTGGGTCGTTACTTTGAAAAAAATTTTCTTCATTTTGAGATTCCATCCGGTAATAAACATGATGCTGGACAACCCCCAATTCCCCCAGATGGTACGCGACATCCGTGTAACGCTGGCTTACATGTTGGGGGAGTTGGAGAGACGTGAGTTACATCGCACTTTTTCATCATTTTTGTGATTTCATAGTCTCTCTCTCTCTCTCTCTCTCCTCTCTCTCTCTCTCTCTCTCTCTCTCTCTCTCTCTCTCTCTCTCTCTCTCTCTCTCTCTCTCTCTCTCTCTCTCTCCTCCCTTTCTCTTGTTCTAAATATAGCTAAATTTATAAAATAATAGTATTTATTTTCACCTATTTTCAGTTAAGCCTTTTTTAAATACTAATAGTAATTTAACATGAGCTCTGACATAGTATATTTCATACTCTTTCTCTAATAGCATTATATTTTAGGATCGATTGATGGGATTATATTTGGTATGCGGGAGAATTCACGGAGGATTCACGAAAACATTGATGAATTTAATGCTGGGGAGTGAAAAAAAGGAGAAACTGGGTATGTTCTTAAATAGTAAAATATGTTTAAGCCGTTACTTCTCATAATTTTCTGTAAAACGAAATTGTTTCCAGTTGTAAAAAAAAATATTCCATAGTAACCATCAAATTAAAAAGTGGAGGTCACTATATACCCCAATTTTCGATGTTTACGGATTACAAAGCTCGGGTTTTTTATAGATGGAATTCTCTCGAGCGATCTCAAACCGAAGTATAACTGTCTGCTCAAGAAAATATGCCTCCCCTGTCTCCCATCTCCCACCCTCCCGTCCCTTCAACCACGAGCCAACCGCCAGCCTGTAGCGCAGCCCGTCGCCAAGGCGACTCAGGTCGCAAAGAAGCGAGCTGCTTCTTGCAATTTGGATTCTGATGTCACCAAGAAGACTATGGTATGCATTGTTTCTATCTATGCAGCCATAATCTGTACCCTATCACATATTGTCACCGTTTTAAAAATTACAGCTTGGTAAAATTAATTAATTTCTTTCAAGGTTTCTCCCAAGCCTGCCGCCCCCCTCCAACCAGCCGTAAGCCACCGTCACCCGTCGCCTGCTCCCGCTGTCCGTGAGCCTGCCGCCCCCCTCCAACCAGCCGTCAGCCACCGTCACCCGTCGCCTGCTCCCGCTGTCCGTGAGCCAGCCGCCGCCGACTCTCATACCACGCAACTCGGAGACCATCTCATACTTCTATATTCTCTCTTTCTCGCAATCTCTCTGTCTCTATTCCTCTCTATCATTCATATCTTCTTTCTCTGAATGAATATGTGTCTTTAAAACAACTGTATTATTTAGCGAGTTACAAGGACGAAAAGACAATAAAACAAAGTGTGAATGAGTGAAACGATGTGCAAACTAGGTAGAAAAGTGTGAAAATAGAGGTTTTTACCTGATTAAAACAGAAACTATTAAGACAAAGGGTTAAGACTGCTCGAGTGTAATACAATTGACAGAAAGAAAATTAAAATAAACGTCACACGATAAATCTCAGGGAGCTGGGAAGAGCGACCTCTTAGCGGTCTTGCCTTTCTTTTGCTCCAGTGCGGGTGCGAGCCATCTTTTCTGTGCCGACTCTGCAAATATACAAAGTAGCATAACTTTTCTTATAAAAAAGAATTACCGCGCAATGGCCCTTTTTGTGACATGCTTCGCTACAATATCTTACAACATGTTTTTTTCTGTGATTCAATTCCATCAACCGGCAACAGTTTTCTCGCTACAAATACCTGAATAACTAGTAATAAAGTGAAATTTCTACCTGTTGACGCGATGTCCGCTCTACAACAGGGGCAGCGGGTCCCATATTCCGACCGGAACAGCTTTGGTATGCAGTAAATGCAGAACCAGGCGCTGCATTCAGCAGGACACTTCCGAAGGTCCGTATCGAACCGATTCACACCGCAGATCTGTAATTTATTAGGTTTTCTCTGGATTAGCGGTAGTTCCGATGGGAGATTTTTCCATGAAGAATTTTTTTGGGAAAATGAACTTTTTTGATGGAAAAAATGCACTTTTGAAGTTTGTAGTCTAGATTGTAGTTTGAGCTTAATTGATGTTTTGGAATCTAGATTGTAGTTTGAGCTTAATTGATGTTTTGCAATCTGAACCGTAGTTTGAGCTTTATTAATGCAAACTCACAGTACACGCAATGCTCCCTCCCTCAGGGTAGGGGGTCGGATGTTGTCTACGTGCTCTCTTTTCGGGGGGAGTTTCCGGGGAGTCCCACTGTGGCCAGTCTAGTCGCTGTGCCCATCTGGGCAAATCCTCTCCACCAAAATAGCGGGAAGGCCCGGCTGGCGGAGTGCGCGGTCTCTCAAGCACCATACGGTAGAACTGTTCCTGAGACAGTTGCGCAAGTCTCGAGGGACTAGGAAGCGCCTGGAAAATTATGACTCTACATGCAAGCTGTAATAAAAGAAAAGAATTTATCAGCTATTTCCAAGGTTCAACTTTTTTGAATGGTTCCAAAGCTAGTTGACTCAATTGGCGGTTGAGACCAAACTACAAAAATGTGTTTTTGTCCTTTAAATCTTCTGCTACTCGTAACATGTTATCATACAAGAAAAATTGATCACATGATAAGGTTTTTTTTCTACAATCATAAGATGCACTCACCACATTTTGTAACTCGAAGAACGTATAGGAATAATCGCCATTAATATTATCCGACATCTTCTGGAACAAGTCAAATTCACTTTTGAACGTGACCATGGAAACAAATGAAGGGGTGTAATGTAAAGTTTTTTTCAAAGTTATACTATTAGAGATGTTTCAACGAGTTTATACTAGAAAGATGCTGTGAGACTAGATGGTGGAGCCGACTGACGCGTACTGTACAATTACGTAATGGTGCGCTGCTGCTTGTTCATACCTAAGCATAAATAAGGGGCGGGGCGATGCTTACTGTATCAAGTAATAAGAAAAAGTATTAAACTGATTTATTCAATAATAATAACAATAAGTAATGTATTTTGCTTCGTATGCTTCTTCGTGAGATTCCGGTACATCATACATCCAGCCACGTTTCACTCTTTTTCCATCCTTCTTGTTTTCTAAAGGTATAGATCTCTTTGCACGTTTTCCTGTAGATTCTCCCTGTTTTTCACTTTTTACAATCTTGGTTTTTTCAATTTCGTCTTCCTTCTTCTCTTCCTTGGACTTTTCTACAACAATTTTCTCTTCCTTCTTCTCGGATTTTTCATCATAGCTCAGCATAGGAAATTCAGTTTCAACTATAATTTTTCGAATATCTTTTCCCCCCGGACGGTTACCAGCTTTAATAGGGCAGTCATTTTTGATTCTTGCTAGAAATCCGGGATGATTTTTGAATCGCTCATAGGTCTCCTCACGAGTTAGGTGAAGAGTGGGACTATCCACATAAGGATGGGCCGAACGATCGTGGGAATACTTTCGTTGCGTGGACGCTAAAAACTTGTCACAGATGGTACAGTAAGACTTGGAAAGAGTAGAGTTAGTTTTGGAGAGAGAAGACATAACCAACCACACTCGGTGAAAACAAAAGTTCAAATGAAGGACGAAACGGGATCCATCTCATACCCGAAAGAGTTTGTGAGAAATTTCCTAATGAATTTGTCATCCGATTGTATTTCATGGAAGAGTTGACAAATATTACTGAATGAGTGTTTTCGCGCAAGCATGGCCGCTACAAATACCGTATACCCGCCACATGTCACCTCATTACCCTTTTGCGGGCGACACCTGTTATAATACACTTTTGGAAACTTTCTCACGTACGTCAATATTTCACGTTTCGGTTTTCGACCTAGTGAGCAGAAAAAATTACAAATTTTTCCTTTCACGTAGATCAGTTGCCAGTGCTCTCCTTCACTTCCGGAGGGCTCAGTATTCACAATTATAAAAAATTCAGGCACTCTTAGAACCGGTATTTTATCGCAGGGGAAAACGCCTCTGAAATATTTTCTAGTCAGATTATCATTCTTCATCATTTTCGTGATTTCGTGGTCATACATCGCTTTCAATCTGTCGCGAGTGGCTGCTTTTGAAAATGCCCTATCTAGCCGTTGATTTACAAAATATTCCGTGGGACTCACTAATTAAAGGTGGCCAGTCTGGAAATGGACAATTTATTGGAATGCCGCGTCAGAGAGGTGGGATGCGTGGAAGGGGGATTGGTGGAATTCTCGCAGGTGTACTTAGTATGATTCCAACTTTTTTGAAATCTACTGTAGGACAAGAAATTGTCAGTACAGGTAAAAATATCGTTAAAGACGTTGTGGCAGGAGAAAAAGTGGGGGCATCTGTGAAGAAAAATGGTCGCCAGGCTGTCCGTAACTTGACCGGTCTTGGCAAGAGGAAGAGAAAAAATCCTATCGGGGTACTTCACTCGAAACCCCGTTCATCTGGAAAGCGGTCGCTTCTTTTACGTGAATAATGCTCCAATTAATCGATCCCAAGAGTAATCATGCTATTTTACCCGAACTTGACCTTCAAGCCATGCCTGCATCACAGGTTGGAGTTCAAAACTGTAGATGGACACGAATAAATTTGAAAAACACTCTGACTC
This sequence comes from Litoditis marina, assembly GCA_964036275.1. Classification (NCBI taxonomy): domain Eukaryota; kingdom Metazoa; phylum Nematoda; class Chromadorea; order Rhabditida; family Rhabditidae; genus Litoditis; species Litoditis marina. The sequence continues at coordinate 85,131 of CAXIWQ010000174.1, forward strand.
CCGATTCGAACGGTCCATTCGAATTTCAACTTGCAAGTAATTCCAAGTCGTACATCAACTTGAAACGATCCTGGCTCGTATGGCAATTTCATCTGACAGATGAGAAGAATCAAAAAGTACCGGTAAAGGATGCGACTGGTGCAACCAACCCTATTTTTGGTCCAATTCAGGGCATAGCTGGAGCCATGGCCAAACAGTATGTTCTTCATATTAATTCTCAAATAGTTGAATCCAGCAGTGTTAATACTGCTTATCGATATTATATGGAAAATGAGCTCATGTTTGATGATGAAACTCGAGATACAAATCTCAGTGTGGCGGGATATGCAACAGATGATACTTTCGATGAAGCCTCAAGTGGACATATTTGGCGTTGTAGTTTGGCCGAGGGTGGAAAAAGTGTTCAGGTTGCATGCAGACTACCACTCGATTTAGCATCTCAGAATAAGTTACTCTTGAATTTTATGGATATCAGACTAACTGTATACACTAATTCTAACGCATTTCTTGTTGATTCTTTCAGTGGTCCAGATAAACCAAAAATTAAAATTGAAGATGCCTTTGTATTGCTGAATGAGTACGATCTGGCAGATGGGTATATGAACTCTGTTGAGAAACATTTAATGACAAGTAGAATTCAGTACCCTTTAAACTCTGTGCAAATGCGTTCTGTTTATATAAGTGGGGGTAGAATGGACTCGCCACACTTTGTTGCTTTTTCCACACACTCACCGAAACGTGTTACTATAGGTCTTGTTAGTTCAGACTCGTTCAATGGTAATTATAAAAACCATCCGTTCGATTTTCAACATTTCAATCTCACAAATCTTACAGTTGAGGTGTCAGGAACTCTATACCCAGGTAGACCATGGAATCTTGATTATAAAAATAATATTTATGCCCAAGCGTTTATAACTACTCTAGAATCGCTCGGAATGGCCAGATCTCCCGAGAATAATAGCATTACTATGGACAATTTTAAAAATGGATATGCAATTTATTCAATTGAACTAAGTCCCACTATTCATAATCCGGAGCTGTTCGATTTGATCAAGCAAGGCAATGTTACAATCAGGCTCGAGTTTGGTGAAGCTGTACCAGCTGGTGGTATCTACGCCGTGATTCTTGGAGAATTTGACTCTATTCTGTCAATTGATTCAGCTCGGAACCCTCATATTGACTCTATTCTGTAATGCTCTACAAGGATTAGCGGTGTTTGTAATTACTGTGCAATTGCATCAGATTTCAACTAGTGGTATTCACGCCGTGATTCTTGGAGGATTTGACTCTGTTCTGTAACACTCGACACAACAAGGATTAGCGGTGTTTGCTGTAATTACTGTGCAATGGCGTCAGATTCCAAACGTTCTAATGACGTACAAATGAATTGTATGATTAAGGATATTTTTGCACAAATTCTCAAACGGGGGTTACGCTGATATGATGAAGGAGGTGTTGTATCGACCCATCCCACGACAAACTTTCGAATCATTTGCTCGATCTATTGGAATGATTTTACACGCTGCTCCAACTATTATACACGATGAATATGCGAATGGCGATGGAATTCGATTCTATGAGGTCCACGTTTCAATACGTAAAAGATAATATTTATTAATAAATATATATATACAGTTTCACTTTGTTTTCACATGTAAAGTTAGTACAACACTACCAAAACTGAAATCGATTGGATCCCCCTGTTCTGATAGAATTTCAATGGTAATTGAGTCTATTGTTTCACACATTATTGGTAAATATCGTACTGGAAAAAATGGGTGACGAATCATTTCTCCGAAAGTACCTGTAACGGGGCAGCACTGTAAAAGGCTGGCACGAGTATTTCCAACAATACTAGTTGTAACCACATCTGAATAAATGTAAATCAAAGACTGCTGATTGAAAAAGTCGATTCTGTGTAGGGCTTCCGTGGTTCTGTCTATGTAATTTTTATTGAAACCTAAAAAGTAGGCCAAATCAGGGTTAATCACAACTTGTTTGACATCTGAATTATTAATTATCAGTTTGAATAGCTGAGTATCATTACTGAACACAAATGAAACTCCTGAGTCCTTATCATATACTTTCTCATCCTCGGATTTCTTCGGGGCTTTCGTATTGAGAACGTGTGCAAGCTGGCTTCCAGACTCATAGTGTCCTCTCGGAATACGAACCTGATCCGGATTGTGATCTTTATACTTTATGGTATATGAACCTCCCTTTCCCAAGTTTTGCATTGAGCGTGGAAACGTGATCTCTGTGAGACCAATAAGGTGTTTGTCCTTTTTCAAATATAGTGTCTCAGGAAGTCTTGTAACGAATTTAGACGATGTATTCCGTCTATCGGAAGTGACACTGGCAACGAGCGTGATATAAGAGTCCTCCATAATAGCGTGGCACTTCTAGGAGTGAAATATTATGAATGAATTATTTTTTACATTTATTCGACCCCGCATTCATTCAAAGCTTTATTTTGCGTGAGCACATTTATTCGACTCCCCGCTGGTCGTGTCTGCTCATTACCACCGCTTATCGGCTCAAGAATGGTTTTTCAATTTGAGCTCCCTTGTCAAATTTGTGTAGTCGGATCTTCATCCTCGGGTAAATCTACACTTGTCAGACACATTATTGAGAATAGATCAAAATATTTCAAAGAACCTATAGATACAGTGTTCTGGTTCTACGGAATTCATAATGACGGAATTCCAAAAGGAGATAATATATTTGCCTATGAAGGAGTTCCCGATATGGAGATGATAAAGGAGCAGAAAGGAAAGCGGGCAATTCTAGTTTTGGATGATCTTCAATCTACCATGAATAGTAGTGCACAGAACAAAAAAATGCTCAATGACTTATTCTGTCTTTACGCGCATCATTTAGGACTAGCATTAATTACCATGTTCCATAATGCTTTCGATGTCAGTAGAACGGCTCGAATAAATGCCAACTATTTGATTCTCCTACGCACCAACTCGGACAAACTACAAGTTAAAAACTTGATGATTCAATTATTTGGGGATAAGTGGAAAGCTGCTGTAGAAGCCTACGACGATGCAATGTCTGTACCATATAATCACCTTCTGATCAATAATCATATTCACTGTGATCCCAAGCATAGACTTTTGAGCAGTATAACGGATGAGCATCCTACGGTTTATGTACCGAGACTATAAAAGGTGTATGTCGTCTTTCGTAAAGCAGACACGCCACTTTGAAAGTGTATTTTGACTTTGATGAAAGTCAATGCGCGACTTTCATTGTATTTTTCAGTTCATGTCGAGCGGTCGTATTAGAACCCATGCAGCATTTCTATTAAAAGTTTTGAAGAATAAAGGAATTATTGATAAGGCCTCCAATAAGCAGATTGGATTACTAGTTGAAATTATCTATAATATACTTAATAATAGTTGTGTACTCATCTCCAATAAAGAAAAGGGTATATTGAGCAGAAAAGTATCTCTTCTGGAGGAAATTTCCAAAATTCGTGACCCGGAACTGGCCCGTCGCAAATTGTCTGGGGTCAATAAAACTACTTTCAAATCTATTATTCGCCCCGTTCTTGCTCTGAGCGGCCTCTCATGAAGCTGAACCATAAATTCAAACTAGTACCAATATCTGAGACAGATGAAGCGACTAATATCTCGGATATCAAAACACGGATGGAGAGTGTGCTCACGTCGAAACACACGTCGGACAACGAGAAGATTTCCCTGTATGCGGATCTTTTGGCGCGTTTGCGCAACTATAATTCTGAACTTGATATTCCGCCTTCTATTAAAATACACACCCCTGAGCGATCTGATTTAGTACCACAGTTTTCGGGGAAGAAAAAGGACAAGATTGACAAGATTAGTGCAAATGTACGTGCCAACAACTCGAATGAAATGGTTATTGACGGGCGTGTTATTCCGAACACTAATATAGAAGAAATTCTGAATTATGCGTTTAAAAAGAGTGACAAACCAATGCCATTGGGTTATGAGGAATTTTACACTCGTTCTTCCAATGTGGGTGGATTAACTCCCCCTGAGATACCTAAGCCTAAGAAGAAAAAGGTACCACCTATCCCTAAATCAGCTGTCAGACCTCCGAGAAAGTCGCTCGCAGTTGCTGCAATCTCACCATCTGTCGCCAGTCCAACTGGCAACAGTCGAACTATCCCCAGTCCAACGGTTGCCAGTCCAATAGTTACCAGTCCGGCTGTGGCCTCCCCAGGCACGGCAAAAAGTCGAAGTTCATCTAGAAAAAGAGTACCACCTCAAAAACTAAGCCCATCACCATCAAAACAGAATGCTCCAGAGCCTAGCGGAAACCGTAAATATGATTCGATGTATATAAGAAATACCCCAAAAGTACGTAAAAGTCGATTCAGACCTAGTCAGTCGGGAAGTGGTCGACGAAAGAAGCGGTTGAATATTCGATTGTGGAAATGCAGCGACTTTTAGCAGATGCATATCTGGACCCCAAGAACCCAGCTAGTTTCTCATCTATGAATAATCTAGTTCGAGCAGTGAAAAATGCCAAGTTGAAGGATGTCAAAGAATATCTCAAAGGGGTTCCCACATATACACTACACAAACCCGTGAGACATCGATTTCCACGTAAACGCACGTTAGGATCAGGGCGTTTTTTCACATTGCAGGCTGACCTTTGTGATTACGCCGCCTACAAGTCACAGAACGACCAAACTACCTTTCTTCTGACCGTTATTGATGTTTACACCCGAATGTTATATGTTAAAACCTTGAAATCTAAATCAGGTGTTGTAGTTTGTAAAGCTCTCAATGAAATATTTGTTGAGAATGATTTTGTACCAATTTACATTTTCACTGATGAAGGTAAAGAATTTTATAACTCTCATGTACAAACGATGTTTAAAGAAAAGAGTATTCGACACTATTCGCCTAATTCTCAGATGAAGTGTGCAATGGTGGAGCGAGTTAACCGTACTCTGAAAGGTCGCTTGGAAAAATACATGTACCATAATAGTTCTCGTCGATATATTGATGTTTTACCAGATATTGTAAACGGTATCAATCATAGTATTAACCGAAGTATCAAGATGAGACCAGTCGATGTGACAGCCAATATTCTAGAAGAACGCGGACCGGGGAAACAGTGCAAACTAGGTGTTGGAGAAATGGTTCGTATAACCACTGCCCGAGCCACTTTCCAGAAGGGCTATGAGAAAGGCTGGAGCGAGGAAGAATTTTATATTTCCAAATGTGTTTCTGGCTCCCCGCCAGCATATCGATTGACAGATGTTAATGGCGAAGTAATTTCCGGAATTTTTTATGATTACGAATTAACACCTTGTAGTAACCCTGATAAAATTTATAAAGTTGAGAAAATTTTAGATCGCCGAACGCGAAAAGGTGTGAAAGAGGTTTTGATTCGCTGGTTAGGTTATAACTCTAGTTTTGACTCTTGGGAGAAAGAGAGAGAAGTGATTTTGTTATAATGTTCATATCAAATAAATACATCAATACAATTGTATATACAGTTATCGGTCTGATGGCAATTAAATACAGTAAATACAACAAACATACTTAAATTCCAGCATTCACGAATCGAGCCTGGCGATTGCGTCGGGCGCAGCTGGCACACATCTGGAAGGAGTATTTGTCGCCCTCGGAGACGAACGACTTCTTACAGCAGTTATCTAGAACAAGTACGATGAATGGAGCATTGAACATTATTTGTTTCTCTGAAAGAGGAGTTTTCTCCATCCTTTTCTCAACAAATCTAGGATTTTCAATAACCTCAAAATCAGTAGGTGGCTTAGCCATTTGATGAACAGGCATAGCGAATAGACGTTTGGGGGTAGATGAATTGAAGCTAGTAGTGGTGGGAATAGTGGAAGCAGGAGGCTGCGGGATATTTCCTACGTTTATGTTACGTTTAAGAGGAGTAGAAGGAGCGAAAGTAGTAGCGGCAGCCTGGGGGGTAGACATGTTAACAATGAGTTGTTTACGCCTGGGAGTTGTTAGAAGGTCAAACTTTGAATAGAATCGGCCTATTCAAAAAGATAATTGGGGTTAGAGGTCACGGTCATTATATCAAATTTCATAATGGAACACGAGATTGTGAAATAATTTGAAAATAAAGGTCTGACCTGGGGGGTGGAGTTGGGGGCAACTCATCGTCTGACTCCATAGAGTCAGAATCACTTTCATCGTCCATTTCTTCAGATTCAAGGTCGGATTCTCCATCTGGTTCATCGTCAGAGTAAACTGTCGGGACCCAATTGGGCTCCTCATCTTCATCTTCAGAAGCTAGACAGTGAACCTCTACACCATCGATCCAAAGCTGGTAGTGGAAAAAGGCCATTGTTGACGACTGGCCAAAATTGCGCTGTGTTGACCCCGCCTCTACCTCTCTACCACAACTACCACGCTAATCTGCTAATATGACTGCGTTACAACAACTTTCTCTCGATTACGCATCTGATGATGATGACATTTCTAGTGATTTCATTATTGGGAAAAAATTGATTAGGCTACGCAGAATGCAAACTGAAATCGAAATTGATCGAGTTCAGTTCCGCAATGCTGATGCTTCTGGCTTATCACTTAACATTGCCTTAGAAAAGTTTATTGATCGTTTCATTGTTGACTCATTGAACTCTCAAAACTTAAATGTTGATGATACCAAGTTTTGTCTTATCTTTGAACATCCTGGCTTTCGAGAGGAGAAGGGTTTTTTCCTTCCACATCGAACCTTTAAAACTTTGAATGGCGCGGCTGTAGTCAACCGAATCAGTCAAATGATGACGTCAAACAAAGCTCTCTGTATTAATGATCAATTTGCTGTTTCAATTCATATTTATAACACGTCTCGCCCTACCGAATCGATTGCTCTCGAGAAGTCTCAAATGTCTACCTGATTTTTGCTCATTCAACGTTTCTGCAACCATGCCAGCCGGTTGTTTCTCTTCGGGCTCTGCCAATTTCGCTAGTGAGTTTGTTCGTCATTTTACCACCGTGAGTGCAAGTGTTACCAAAACTCACACGAGCACTAACTTGATCACACAGTCTTTCGAAAACATTTATTTCAAGAACATCGACGAATTGAAAATGACAATGGGATGTAGTATCACTCTCATTATTGATCAGTTTGTACGTCATACTCTGGCTATATTCGATCATACTTCAGAAACACGTGTCTCCATTCACTTTCAACACCGTGACCTTCATCCTATTCTGACTCCATTCGAGAAGTACTCCACCTCTACTGTTGAGTTCATCCGGGACTCTTTCGACGCACAGGGAAGTGATGTTCGTGCCGGCTTACCATTTAACCTAGATATTTACACTTGTACATTTTGAATGAATCATGATTTGAGCAATTGTTCTGTTGTCGGTATTTTAAAACAGTTAAATTTCCTCATACAGGAAAGAGTTGTATTACCCTGGTTTAGAAAAGGTTTTCGACATTTGAGTCTCTCACTTGGAGTGCAATTCAATCGATATGCAAATTGTGGTTGTCCTCGTATATCCGTCTCGTTATAGGCTGTCGATGCATTTTCGAAAGGTTGGGCTATTTTCGAATATGTATTCGAAAATCCAAAGACTTTCGTATATTTCATTAGTAGCAAAATGGTACCCAGAACAGATAGTGAAATTATGAGAGAAACTCTCTTCCCATGGCGCACAGTAGGCGACATGACATACAATGAGAAAAATATTGCGAAATACTTGAAATGAACTTTTTTGGGAAAATGAAGTTTTTTTGGTTTTTCAAATTTTTTGGGAAAAATGAACTTTTTGAAGTTTGTAGTCTGAACTTTGAAATTCTGAACTTTCGATTTTGGATTCTGGCCGCGCCTTAGGCCACGCCCCCCTTTTCTGACCAAAATCTGGGACACCCGGTGACCACGAGGGGAGACAACCACCCCTAATTGACTCGTAGACAGAGACCAATTAATTGACGTTGAACGGTGACATTGACCAAAATAAGGGACATACACTACTGACCATTTTCTTAGATTTTTGCATGAATTACTGAAGGGCAACACGTCTACAAGATACTGAGTTCACGTTCCAAGTAGAATTCATTGAGAGGAGTTAGAGGGCCCAACGTCTCGCAAAAATGGCTTCCGTGCGGGGCGGCGGCGCCGGCGCCGGCGACAAAAGTGTCCGCCTCCTCAAATCTCGGCATAGTTTCGCACAAAATTAACTTATTCAAAAAATACTTACATTTTTGAAAAGCTCTAAAAAAGTTGAGGTATACGTATTTTCCAGGTATGTCTGAAATTTGAATATTACGTGTGAGAGAGCCGAAAATGGTCTCGCAAAAAATCATGGATAGACCGGTTTCGTGAAAATAAAAATGAAAGAACAGTTTAACGTGTAGTAGGAAGACGTTTTCCAATGACGAACTCATGACAGGCGGGTACAGCTTGGTTTTCACTCCTATTCACATGTCTCATTGGCGGATTGGATAAACGCTCTATTCACGCACGGCGAACGAAGGTTCGATTCCTGCCTGGAGTCTAGAGTGGAGAATTTGCTATCACTTGAACGAGGTTACAACTACACCAAACGTTCTGCACTACGGCACGGTTTAAAACTCCAATAGAAAAACATAACTTTCCTTGTTTAGCTTATTGTTCAAAAATATTATTTTTTATCAAAAATGACCGTTACTTCGTAACCATAGAAAAAGAGTTCAATTAGTATAAAAAACGAGTGTAAAGAAAGTAAAGATTAGTTTTGGATAAATATGTACAAGAAATATAAAAGAAGTCCAATAAAAATATTTTGAGGAAAATTCTAATCTCGCTTCTCTTGAAAACAACGGAGTATAAGCTAGATTATTGTGAGTCGCAGTCAGAAGTTTTCTTCCGACAACCAAAAACTAGGTATCCTTTTTTTGAAATTCTGAACCGAGCGAGATTAGAGTTTTCCTCAAAATATTTTTATTGGACTTCTTTTATATTTCTTGTACATATTTATCCAAAACTAATCTTTACTTTCTTTACACTCGTTTTTTATACTAATTAGGATAGGGTTCGCTATCAACTGTTCTTTTTTTAGACAAGGAACTGATAACCTCACCTACCAGCCTATAATATATCAAATGTACAGTTGCCAACAAACAATAGTCGCAAATTAATAATGATATACTTCTCTTAGTACACACAGAATTTTATAAATACAGAATGTTTCTTTCTGACGAGTAACTAAAACTTTTGGCAATATAGGGGCCTCTTTGTTTCGATGAATTGTTTCGAATTCGGATTTCATCTGTAAAAACATCCCATCTCGCCAAACCTTGCTGCACCGCGTTTCTTGTGACCCTTTAGCCATCTAGGCAAACAGCTTTACGACCTGCCGGCGTAGCAATCCCCCCAGAACCGATCAGCCAGCTCACATCACCTCTCATTGAGGTACCTCACCGAACTCTATCAACTTTCTCCTATCCTTACCCATTAGTATCGATTATGGGTGCTGGAACTTGTCATAGAGCGTACTTTCTGCCCATGACCTCGAGGAGGTGATAAAATTTAGATTTCGAGCGAGAGCGCGCATAGAGAGTGCATCAAAACAAGAGGGTGCTCGTGTGCCGGAAAAAACCGCACCTAGTATGTTTTAGATACGTTTACCACGCGCGGTTGGCTCGCGCATTCGAATGACCCTTTGATAATTGTAGTTTGGTTTGTACTTTGTGGAACGAGAATAGGAAACTAATTGGAACCTTGCTCAATTCACATAGAGTTTCGCATTCGAATGACTCAAACAGAAAGCGTTCGAATTGTGAAATTAGGACTGGAAAGGAGCTAGTTTTAGTTTTACATTATAATCGAATTCCCTATATGTAAATAATATTTTCAAATACAGCAGTTAGGTCCAGTTGAAAACTTGGTTAGTCAAGTATGATTACTTAAGTTTTAGTTACTCGTCAGAAAGAAACATTCTGTATTTATAAAATTCTGTGTGTACTAAGAGACGTATATCATTATTAATTTGCGACTATTGTTTGTTGGCAACTGTACATTTGATATATTATAGGCTGGTAGGTGTGGTTATCAGTTCCTTGTCTAAAAAAAGAACAGTTGATAGCGAACCCTATCCTAATTAGTATAAAAAACGAGTGTAAAGAAAGTAAAGATTAGTTTTGGATAAATATGTACAAGAAATATAAAAGAAGTCCAATAAAAATATTTTGAGGAAAACTGTAATCTCGCTCGGTTTAGAATTTCAAAAAAAAGATACCTAGTTTTTGGTTGTCGGAAGAAAACTTCTGACTGCGACTCACAATAATCTAGCTTATACTCCGTTGTTTTCAAGAGAAGCGAGATTAGCATTTTCCTCAAAATATTTTTATTGGACTTCTTTTATATTTCTTGTACATATTTATCCAAAACTAATCTTTACTTTCTTTACACTCGTTTTTTTATACTAATTGAACTCTTTTTCTATGGTTACGAAGTAACGGTCATTTTTGATAAAAAAATAATATTTTTGAACAATAAGCTAAACAAGGAATGTTATGTTTTTCTATTGGAGTTTTAAACCGTGCCGTAGTGCAGAACGTTTGGTGTAGTTGTAACCTCGTTCAAGTGATAGCAAATTTTCCACTCTAGACTCCAGGCAGGAATCGAACCTTCGTTCGCCGTGCGTGAATAGAGCGTTTATCCAATCCGCCAATCAGACATGTGAATAGGAGTGAAAACCATGCTGTACCCGCCTGTCATGAGTTCTTCATTGGAAAAAGTCTTCCTACTACACGTTAAACTCTTCTTTCATTTTTATTTTCACGAAACCGGTCTATCCATGATTTTTTGCGAGACCATTTTCGGCTCTCTCACACGTAATATTCAAATTTCAGACATACCTGGAAAATACGTATACCTCAACTTTTTTAGAGCTTTTCAAATATGTAAGTATTTTTTGAATAAGTTAATTTTGTGCGAAACTATGCCGAGATTTGAGGAGGCGGACACTTTTGTCGCCGCCGCCGCAGCCGCCGCCGCCGCCGCCGCCGCCGCCGCCGCCGCCGCCCCGCACGGAAGCCATTTTTGCGAGACGTTGGGCCCTCTAACTCCTCTCAGTAAATTCTACTTAGAACGTGAACTTAGTATCTTGTAGACGTGTTGCCCTTCAGTGATTCATGCAAAAATCTAAGAAAATGGTCGACGTACTTTGAAGAAAATTGTAATAATCTGTTTTGTAATGTCTGCAGACCTTTGAACAAAAACTAATCTGCGCAGCGCTCCGCGCTGCGCACGCTTAGATGCTTGATGAGCGTTATATACTTCACGTCAATCCTACTCCAACTCTTATAGTACACATTCAAACCAGTGCCCTTTCCTGATGCAAAAATTAACTTCTCGAAAAAAGTTTTGCACACTCTCTGTGATAGAGTATTATAATCTCAAACAAAAATTTTAAACTTTCCGATAAGTACTTACGTTATCATAACGGACTTAAAGTTTTTTGTCCTACTGTAGGAGTGTCCGTAGGAATGCAAGTTACTATATTCTGGGTCGTAGGATTTTAAGTGCGAATAGAGTTGAATTGCGAAGAATTTTGTGAAAGTAACATTTTCAGTTTAGGTTGGTCAATAAAGCACTCAGTTATTTCGGCAATATTTTGATATTATCTAAACTCTCAATTCATTGCTCGATTCCAATTTATACCCTATTTCAAACTTGTTCCATCGAGTTCATTTGAAAAATGAAGCCAATTCATAAGACCATGAGCCAGCAAATATGCAAGCAACTTGTGTTTTCACCAAGGCCCGGTTTACGAAATGCATGGCACCACCCCTTAGCCTGCGCCGTATTCAATATCGGTTTCATGGAAAGAGTGCACAAAGCAGAGACGGAGAGTATTTGCTACTTTTGGGACGGTTGACCTCATGTGATAATCAATTCAGCCATTCGCTACCTCCGTGAGGTACATCAGCGACCTATCTGTGAGAGTTGGTTGGCTTTGAGGGGATTGCTACGCCGGCTGAGATCACATTGTCAACAACCTGGCAGTTTGGACATACAAAGTACCAGAAGGAGGTTACTGACATTTATTTTGAATGCGAAACGAAAATGGTTTATAACAAACTTTCTTACCTGTAGAAGCACTGAGAGAAATACGGTGTGTTGTAAGTCATGCGTCATTCATGCTAAATAAGTTTGGGGTCAAATTAACCAAATACTGTTTCCAGAAACCGGAACCGATTCAGACTATGTGGTTCAGACTATGTGGCTAATGCTCGCCTTCCAGGTTTCTTCACCACGGGAGATAACGTAATCTCTGGCAACATGGGGCCGTAATCTCTGGCAACATGGGGATCAGACACTCGCACTCCAATTCCTCCATGAGGTAGACTTTCTATGCTACTTCTTCCTTTCTCTCTCTCTCTTTTCTTCATCTCTCTAGCGCTTTCTCTATACATTCATATGGCTACCGTCAACTTTCGACTAACCTTCTCCATTTCCAGCTTCTGATGCTCAACTTCCCTCTTTCTCTCTTTCTCTCCCTATCTTGCCTTTTTTCGCTCTCTATACATGTAACTATCTACCTCGCTAAACCCCCTTCTTTCAGATGCTGCCCTCCTTCGGTGGTGACCCCGACCAGATCACCCTGTCCGGCCACTCTGCTGGTTCTGCCAGCGTCGGCGCCCTCATGTCCTCACCACATTCTGATCGTCAGTTACTTTCCTATTTTTCTCAAATATATACGCAAGTCCGACTAGTTTGTTGACCTTTCTCTTCTTTATGATAATGTGTTTCTCGTATTTTTGAATACACCTTTCCAGATTTGTTCAACCAGGCCATTGAATTGTCTGGATCCACGTTTGCCTAGGGGCCGAGTGGTCGAATGGTTGTGTGCGCGCTAGCACTCAAAACACCATGGTTCGATCCCACTCGGCGCAGTATCTTCATGGCGGACCGCATGAGCTGGTAATAACGCTCACCCATGCCTAGTTTCTCATCTACGGACCCCACCCCTCTACGGATACTACATTGTGATCACTGTCTTGGTTGTATTTGTATGCATAAAGTAACACACGGCTGAAATAGTTGCCGTAAAAGATTATTATTATTTATTATTATTGCCGAATTCGCCATGAGTGAAATGGTAGTGAAATGTATAGTACTTTTCAATCGTACTGAGTCTCCTACAGTAGTAAAACAGAACTTTCAGAGCGTTTCTCAATTACGTAACTTCTACCCAATTTCCTTTAATGTTGATATCATCTCATATACATTACGTGAAATATTTGCAGAGAGTCGAGCCCTCGCTGACGCCGTTGGATGTAAAATGACCGATTCGATCCAACTACACGATTGCATGAAGGAAAGAACTGTGGACGAGATACTAGATGGAGTAGAGGCTATTGTCAGTTTCAATCACTTTTAAGAGAATAGAAGCACGTAAAAGAAGAAGCAAATAAAGAATAGAAAAAAAAGAAGAAAAACAGTCATGAAACCTTGTGATTCAAAGTATTGAAAAAGTATTTCTAAACTTTGAGAATTTTTTTTGTTGTGCACAATCAAACTTAGTGAACAGCTCATCTCACCCAGAAACATCCCCTCGTCACCTCGTCGCGAATATTCCAATAGTTTATGTCATCTTCATCCTATAAACATTAGCCAAACTTCTTTTTATTTTTTTTCGTAAAGTCCGTTTGTCTCTCAAATAAATGTTCCAGGGCTCCACTCAAAGACACACGAACTTCATCAAGTTCCATCCTCACTTCGACAAGGACTTCTTTCCCTATGAAATGGAGAAAATGGCTAGAAAGGCCCCGCGGAAAAAGACTATGCAGGGAGTCACAGACATGGAATCTGGCCTATTCGGTAAATATAGGTTTCGTCAAACCGTTTTGGACAGCTTACAGTTAATTTGGCAGGAGGCGGAGTTTCGCGAGCGGCCAGCTCATCTGCGTATATTTGATCTACATACTCTCTTGTCTGCTGGCAAGTCATCAACGTACGCTCATTCTGCTTCGCTCAATCAATCGAGCTGTTTCCTGTCTTTCTCGAAAACTGCGACTATAACACATCCATGAATTGTGAAAATTTCCCTCTCCTAGTTGAACTTCTTCAGTTCTAAATGTAGTGCACTTACGTGTTCCCAATGGTTTTAGAGAAACACGCAACCGACGTACTACTCTCTCAGAATCAATTCATGATCAAAGTCCAAAGTGCCACAGAAAAGTCGCACATAAACATAACTCTAGTGTTTCTGGAATAAAATGATTGATTGAGTGATTGGTTAGAACAGGGTTCGCTTTATCCGAAGGAATACGGTGTATGCGGTCCTCTCCGTTATGTTTGTTAGTTTGACCTCGTGGTTTTTCGATCAAAATTTGTTCATATTTGCGTGTATCACATACAAACTACAACTAAGATTCAATAACCCCCATGCAGGAAATTGTTGTTGAGTCTTACAAAATTCCAGGTCTAATCGAGGGAATGGAATGGCTGAATGGCGAAATAACCGTTCCCCGATCAAAATGGGCCTCGTTCTCGAGGGAAGACCTAATCGACTACATCACCGTCGCTGGTTGGCTCTTGTTCATTTAGTCTTTTCTACTCACGAAAAAGCGCACGATAGGCGGAAGTTTAAATTCTACGGTAGGGCGTGAGATACGCGGATTAAACACGTTGTGCGATGTGTAGTAATTTTCGAAAGGTAAGGCGAAAGCGTATGGTACCTGAACGTTTTCAACTATGTAGAAACAGTAACTCACATTTGCACAGCTTTGGTGATTTTGCCTCGATACATGCCCAGCAAAGGTTTCTGCATGCTCGGGCTTCGACAAATGAAACATTCTGAATTGCTTTTTAGGGCTGTGAACCTGTTCTATGAGTTTGCTTTTAGCATGAATGACATTGAGTGAACAATGAGCACATAAAATCTATCATCATTTTCAGTTGCCCAAGAGGCTGAGTTTGGACGTAAAATGGGTCCATTACTCCAGCTCCTTATTGACTTCTACGTCCTTCTACGTCGCGACGGCGGAGCTCCCTCAGAACCCAATTCACAGTTATATCTTCAGCGATACATTGAGGTAACATAGTGGTTTTCATTCGTTTGCCCTCATCGTTTCAACGCTGTCTCATGAGAAAACTCAAAAAAGGATAAGAAAATACACGAAGAAGCTCTGTATAACGGTACTAGTCCTAGTTTCTAGATGCTGCCATATTACAATTATTTTTTTGTAAAACAATTCCAATTCCCTAGTTTTCTCTAAATTGATGGATACTAGAAGGCAATGTTAGTGTTCATATTTGACCTTCGAAAATTAGGATGTCATCCGTGTTTCACGTGATCATGGATGTTGCTAGCGTTCAATGTTAGCAGACAACTGTAGTGTGTTCCATTTAGTTGATGAGCGATCTGCTATTCGACGTTCCAATTTTCCACGAAGTTGACCTGAAGAGAATGAACGGCTGGGAGACGTACTATTACGTGATCGACCACGTCCGCAACGTGTGGAGCAACGGAACACTACCCGTACCAGGTACGCTCGTTGCAATACCATATTATTATTTAGAATACAAAACGGACACTTGATATGGGAAATTGTGACGTTGAAATGCGACATTTTTCATCAAATGGACACTGGGACAATGAGACATTGTAGCCCGACGGTTAGGGAATAAGACGCTCACGGTGTTCAGAAATATCCCAGAGGGGAAGATCCGTTTATCGATCGATATTTATATTTCTCACGCGTGCGCCTCAGTCTTCCGTCCTTGTAGTAACATATGACCACATCATCCTACATGGTTTGATTTGCCCAGAACATGCTCTACGATGTTTGTTGCCCCCCTGTCACACGATGTTTGTAGTTTGTTCTAGTTGCTTCACTATCAAAACTTGTATGGCCTCTGTTAAGATCGAACTACAACGATAATTGATTCACGTCCTGTAGTATTGCTATCACATCTATCACATCTAACCGAAACTTTCAAGGCGCCTTCCACTGCGCAGAACTCCGTTTGATGCTCGAATTTATTGGACAAGACAAAATCGCACTTACCACAAAATATGAAAAGTTCAAGAAGGATTTCCTTACAGCTATGGTCTACTTTATTCGCAACGGGTAAGTCATCGTTCAACTGCAAAACATTTCTTATCTACATATGAAACTGAAATCCTACTAACATCTTTGTTTAGATGTCCTAGTTTTAAGTTGTTGCGTTATTACCTTGTGGCTGTGCTCGAAATTGTGAATATTGACCGGAAACACTTCGAATATTCAATCCTTGTAGTAGTTGCCTGCAACAAGCTATTTACTATCTTTTTATTGTAGCTTACAGTAACTCGTTGATGTAACAATTTGTTGCAGTAACCAGTCGACGTCATCATTGAAATGAAAACCAGTTTCCGCTGAGAAGCCAACTGAGCACATGAGATTCAATGACTAATGAGCCATGAAGGACACATTCAGACAGGGACTACCTGGAAGAATCGGTAAACCAGGTATGTACAAACTTTCAATAAAATATACTATAACTCGGTCTCATTTGTGACGTATTTAGAAGTCTATTATGTCTGTAGTAAGCTCACAAAATGAAGAGAGACAATAACTACTATATCAAACAATAACTCATGATCATGTGAGAATAAAAAATTGAAACACGTGTTTCAGGACGTGTTGGGGACTCCGGACCTCAGGGAATTCCCGGAGAACCAGGAGGGCCCGGAATCAAGGGACCACCTGGAGACGATTCTATTGGAGGAACTGGAATCAAGGTCTGTCTCTACGAGATTTTAAAAATAACTTGGAAAATATTTTAAGATGATGAATGCACACTGACGTGAAACGTGTGAAATATATTAGAACAAATTTGAATAAGGAGGTTCACGCAAGCAAGTTGTGAGTGACTCTTCTGAGTATTCCGAAAATACGTATGTATGAAACATCTATATTCAATTTCTAATAACGTGCCAGTCAGAATAATCATATTCTAGTTGTATCATCATCAAGGAGTGTAATCATAAAAAACCAAATCCAGATGTTGCGGACAATCGGGCTTCAATGGCCCGATAGTGAAAATGGACAATCGTATTTCAGGGCCCTCCCGGACCTCCTGGACCTCGCGGTTTTAAGGGACCTCCCGGAACCAATGGAATGCCTTCCCAAAACCCCGGACCTCTCGGTCCTATCAGAGAAGTGGGACCCCCAGGACCACCTGGACCCCGAGGAGAACCTGGTAGGTAGAAACTAGAGTGGTTCATTCCCGAGAAACTATTTGCAAACAGTGATATCTCACTTAGTTTTGTTCCCTGTGTTCTGGTCCGAATGTAATTTGGCATTAGGTTATGGCATGAAGCATCAGGCAATATGCTCTCTATTAGTTGAAAACCAGCCCAGTACAACGATTATTGATTTTAGCCGTGTCTAAGTCATTTTTAATTTCAGGACCACCGGAACCGTTCGGACCACCCGGAGATGCCGGCGAACAGGGAGGTCATTGTCCGTCTAGCTGTGGAATCCAGGAGATTGTCGCTCCCTCGGTCACCGAACTCGATACTGAACAGTATCCGCGACGAGGACTAAATCACTATTCCAAGAAAAATGCTGTCTCCACTGATGTGAGTTTATAATTTATTTGAGTTTATGAGACTAAATCACTATTCCGAGAAAAATGCTGTCTCCACTGATGTGAGTTTATAATTTGAAGAATATATATGAATCACTATATCTTTTTAACTTCTTGGTGATTTCGAATTTTTCCGTTGTATAGTCACGTGAAAACTTGTGCTTAAACTTTTTCTAATCAGTTTGTTAAGCTAGTTTAAACCTTATCTGTAAGCTTACGAGCAAATTTGAAATATATGTTCATGTGAATCCGAAACTTAATGATAAATCCGTGTGTTTTGAACTTCATGTTATAGGAAAGTGTTTGAGTATGTGGGTGTTGAAATATTAGTGACTCGTTGAAAGTGCAAAGTGCAACAAACAGCTCACGATTGCATTACGGGTTTATTTGCCCATATGCAATGTCAATAGAATTATCAGAAATAAACGTATTGCTGTTTAACACACGGTTTTGTATTTTGAATACATCTTTCACTTTTGTAATTTCTTTCTAAGGACTCTTGTGAGATAGTTTTGCATCTCCACACGATCATAGACATTTTGCCATATTTTGCGATATTTGAATTCTCTTAAAACTTTTGGTTCCATTCCAACCTCCACTTCTATTCTGAGTAACTGTTAGTTCAGTCGAAACATGGTTTATTTTCTCAAATTAAGTTAACTTTGGCCAAGAGAATTGCAACGAGTTGCGTAGTTTCCACACCTTTCAGTACAGAAAAGCACAACTTCATAGTGTATATTCACGGTTCGTATGATCTTTAATAAAAACTAAATGTGGTTTCTCTTTTTATCTGGGAAGCAACATTTAAAAAGTTTTTTCAGCGAGTCGGTCATGGAGGGTAGTTCTTCTGGAGACAGGATTCGACTGAATGTGGGAGGGACGATTCGAGACCTCCATGATGACCCTCACCAGGACGCAACCAACGGTACGAAATTCACATGTGAAGCGGTAGCGATTGGCATGTAGCATCTTACGGTAGGCGATTGGCATGTAGCATCTTACGGTAGGCGATTGGCATGTAGCATCTTACGGTAGGCCCAGAAGCATCTTACGATCAACCGCGCGCAGCGCGATAGCGCTGCGCAGATTAGTTTTTGTTCACGGAAATGCGAGATTTCAAAAACAATTAGGTACATTTTCTCGAAAATGGCTGGACCATTTTTTTCAGTTTCGATGGAGAGAGGTAGAGGAGAAAAAGTTGTATAACATATTAAAAACGTTTTCTATTTGTCTGGAATACTCTGAAGTTATTGGAAATAGCGGTTCGCGAAAGCAACTTCCGGCGGCGACGGCGACGGCGACGGCTAGGGCGACGGCGACGGCTGCATTGACCGATTCCGTATCTTTTCCGAGAGATGGCTGGATGAATTCTCTCCAAATTTTCTGTGTTCACTTGGCTGGTCGATATGTTGTCTCGGACAGACTTTCATGTTGATATCTCTATATACAAAGTTTTTTTCTCATTAGGGGTTTACGGAAGTGTTTCGTTCTGAAAACTGCATATTGTGATGTTCATTACATCTCAAAAGATGTAATAACTGCCGTAGTTATGTTAAAATGTCACAAAAGTGCTAATAGGCATAAAAGCAAAATTTCTGGATTAGGCGGGATTCGAACCCTCTGTGCCTCACTAGAACAGAGCCTTTGACCACTCGGCCATGCAGGCACAATGGCACGGCAACCTCAATGCGACACATGTCGCCTGTCTACTGGAAAGTGTGATTTATGTTTGAGGGGCGAACATTTGAATTCGCTCACAAATATCAAGTTGACGTCAAACTTACCATTTATCTATTCGTTTCGAACTGTTGATAATGTTCAACAGATATTGACTTCAATATCGTTTCATATTAATTTCCCTTGGAAATACAGAAAAAGAAATCAATTAGTATAAAAAAACGAATGTAAAGATTGAGTAGATTAGTTTTTGAGATTGAGCTGCATGGAAAATATAAAAGGAGTTCAATAACTCGAGAGGGAAATGAAAAATCTAATCTCGCAATTTTCATGATCAATCTCACACACAATTTCAAAAAATAAGTGCCCAACCTTTGAGAACATTCCTGCTTACACTAAGAACGTATCTGAAATAAAAATCAGCTGTGCTGTCAGTCAATCGCACAGTCACGTGAAACATGATAAACACAGCAGAATTCGAAAACGTGAAATTACAAAGAACAAAGTGCACATTGAAATGACAAAATGTACAAGAATATTCAATTTACTTCAAGTGAACTTTGTTCTGTTAACAGTTTTGAATCAGTGGTGAGCAACTGTCATAATCGGAAGTTTCATCTAATGTGTGTTTGCTGCAAGATATTTTTCAGTAGAACAACAAAATGTTTTTGACCCATGAAAATTGCGAGATTATATTTTTCATTTCCCTCTCGAGTTATTGAACTTCTTTTCTATTTTCCATGCAGCTTCATCTCAAAAACTAATTTACTCTCTCTTTACATTCGTTTTTTATACTAATACCTCCACGTTCCACGTACTTGCGAGAAAGTACATGAAACTCGGAGATATTTCTCGTGATGTGCTCACACTGAAGAGAATGTGGTCGTTTTTGGACTGTTGTTATCCGGAAAGTCTCGTTAACATGGCGGTGATCTAGTATGTGAATGAAAGTTATCTAATACTTATATATCCACACTTATACTTGTGAAATACATACAAGTAAAATGTGAATTAATGTCTAACGGAGAGATTCATTCTTCACTCTGACGGAACAAGTTCACGATTTTTTTATAATTATCTTCTTATGTTCCCTTTTCTCAGAGTGTTTTTCAGTTTTTTTCCACCATGGTCCAGGAGCGTTGGAAGGGTCAGGGCGAACTGTTCATTGACCGAGACTCGACACACTTTTCTAAGGTATAGATGCGTTGAGTCTCACAAAAGTTGGTGAAAGCAGATTTATTTCATAAAAACTAAATGTTTTTGATTGCCCCCAGCTAACACAATCTAAATGCAGTACAGCTCAGAGAGTGGGAAATATGCATTAGTGAGAGAATTTGGAGCTTCATTGAGATTTCACGAATTCAAAACATCACTGCCGGAATACAGCTTGTAGAAAAGTACTGAGGCCGTATGAATGAAACATCCCGGGCCGGGTTGGGATGCCAACCCGAGCTCTATTCGGCTATTTCCCGGCAGATTATGCTCGGGATAGCATCCCAACCCGTCCCCGGATGTTTCATGCATACGGCCTCTGATGTTCGAATATTCCTCCAAACATGGAGTTCACATTCATCTCTAAATTATGCATAACCCACTATTTTTTCTCATCTTATAGTTCAGATTCTCAACTTTTTGAGAGACAGCAGCGAGTTCATTCCAGTGAGAAATATGGATTCATGCGAGGAACTGCGTAGAGAGGCGCAGGTCAGTTCAATTTCTCGAAAATGGAGCTATTCGCAGTCGACAATGCTCAAGTTTGAGTTGAAAACATTTCCTCGATACAAAAATTGGACGACCTGTTTACTTTTTGTGTTCAGGAAACAAACTGGACAATCTGTCCACCTTTTGTCCCCAAGGATGTTGAAAACATTTCCTCGATACAAAAATTGGACGACCTGTTTCCTTTTTGTCTTCAGGAAACCAACTGGACAATCTGTCCACCTTTTGTCCCCAAGGATGTTGAAAACATTTCCTCGGGACAAAAATTGGACAACCTGTTTACTTTTTGTCTTCAGGAAACCAACTGGACAATCTGTCCACCTTTTGTCCTCAAGGATGTTGAAAACATTACCTCGGGACAAAAATTGAACAATCTGTCCACCTTTTCTCCTCAAGGATGTTGAAAACATTTCCTCGATACAAAAATTGGACAACCTGTTTACTTTTTGTGTTCAGGAAACAAACTGGACAATCTGTCCACTTTTTGTCCTCAAGGATGTTGAAAACATTTCCTCGATACAAAAATTGGACGACCTGTTTCCTTTTTGTCTTCAGGAAACCAACTGGACAATCTGTCCACCTTTTGTCCCCAAGGATGTTGAAAACATTTCCTCGATACAAAAATTGGACGACCTGTTTCCTTTTTGTCTTCAGGAAACCAACTGGACAATCTGTCCACCTTTTGTCCTCAAGGATCTCGGAAAAGATTCCTCAGGACAAAAATTGGACAACCTGTTAACTTTTTGTCTTCAGGAAACAAACTGGACAATCTGTCCACATTTTGTCCTCAAGGATGTTGAAAACATTACCTCGGGACAAAAATTGGACAATCTGTCCACTTTTTGTCCCCAAGGATGTTGAAAACATTTCCTCTGGCCAAACTTGAACAACCTGGTTACTTTTTGTCTTCAGGGAACCAACTGGACAATCTGTCCACCTTTTGTCCTCAAGGATGTTGAAAACATTACCTCGGGACAAAAATTGGACAATCTGTCCACTTTTTGTCCTCAAGGATGTTGAAAACATTTCCTCGGGACAAAAATTGGACGACCTTTTTTTTTGTCTTCAGAAAACCAACTGGACAATCTGTCCACCTTTTGTCCTCAAGGATGTTGAAAACATTACCTTGGGACAAAAATTGGACAATCTGTCCACTTTCTGTCCCCAAGGATGTTGAAAACATTTCCTCGGGACAAAAATTGGACGACCTTTTTTTTTGTCTTCAGGAAACCAACTGGACAATCTGTCCACCTTTTGTCCTCAAGGATGCTGAAAACATTACCTCGGGACAAAAATTGGACAATCTGTCCACTTTTTGTCCTCAAGGATGTTGAAAACATTTCCTCGGGACAAAAGTTGGACAACCTGTTTACTTTTTGTTTTCAGGAAACCAACTGGACAATCTGTCCACCTTTTGTCCTCAAGGATGTTGAAAACATTTCCTCGATACAAAAATTGGACAACCTGTTTACTTTTTGTGTTCAGGAAACAAACTGGACAATCTGTCCACTTTTTGTCCTCAAGGATGTTGAAAACATTTCCTCGATACAAAAATTGGACAACCTGTTTACTTTTTGTCTTCAGGAAACCAACTGGACAATCTGTCCATCTTTTGTCCTCAAGGATGTTGAAAACATTACCTCGGGACAAAAATTGGACAATCTGTCCACTTTTTGTCCTCAAGGATGTTGAAAACATTTCCTTGGGACAAAAATTGGACAACCTGTTTACTTTTTGTTTTCAGGAAACCAACTGGACAATCTGTCCACCTTTTGTCCTCAAAGATGTTGAAAACATTACCTCGGGACAAAAAGTGGACAACCTGTTTACTTTTTGTCTTCAAGAAACAAACTGGACAATCTGTCCACTTTTTGTCCTCAAGGATGTTGAAAACATTTCCTCGGGACAAAAATTGGACAACTTGTTTAATTTTTGTCTTCAGGAAACCAACTGGACAATCTGTCCACCTTTTGTCCTCAAGGATGTTGAAAACATTTCCTCGGGACAAAAATTGGACAACCTGTTTACTTTTTGTCTTCAGGAAACAATATAATAATAATCTTTTACGGCAACTATTTCAGCCGTGTGCTTTATTGAGAAAATTACATAATCACACACAAATCATATATCAACCGTAGAAGGACTGTCCGTAGAGGGGTGGAGATAGGCATGGGTGAGCTTTGTAACCAGCTCATGCGGTCCGCCAGACAGATACCGCGGCGAGCGGGGATCGAACCCAGGTCTGTGGAGCGACAGCCGAACGCTAACCACTTGACCACTCGGCCAAACTGGACAAGCTGTCCACTTTTTGTCCTCAAGGATATTGAAAAACTTTCCTCGGGACAAAAATTGGACAACCTGTTTACTTTTTGTCTTCAGGAAACCAACTGGACTGGACAATCTGCCCACCTTTTGTCCTCAAGGATGTTGAAAACATTACCTCGGGACAAAAATTGGACAATCTGTTCACTTTTTGTCCTCAAGGATGTTGAAAACATTTCCTCGGGACAAAAATTGGACGACCTGTTCACTTTTTGTCTTCAGGAAACCAACTGGACAATCTGTCCACCTTTTGTCCTCAAGGATGTTGAAAACATTACCTTGGGACAAAAATTGGACAATCTGTCCACTTTCTGTCCCCAAGGATGTTGAAAACAATTCTTCGGGACAAAAATTGGACAACCTGTTTACTTTTTGTCTTCAGGAAACCAACTGGACAATCTGTCCACCTTTTGTCCTCAAGGATGTTGAAAACATTACCTTGGGACAAAAATTGGACAATCTGTCCACTTTCTGTCCCCAAGGATGTTGAAAACATTTCTTCGGGACAAAAATTGGACAACCTCTTTACTTTTTGTCTTCAGGAAACCAACTGGACAATCTGTCCATCTTTTGTCCTCAAGGATGTTGAAAACATTACCTCGGGACAAAAATTGGACAACCTGTTTACTTTTTGTCTTCAGGAAACCAACTGGACAATCTGTCCACCTTCTGTCCTCAAGGATGTTGAAAACATTACCTCGGGACAAAAATTGGACAACCTGTTTACTTTTTGTCTTCAGGAAACCAACTGGACAATCTGTCCACTTTTTGTCCTCAAGGATGTTGAAAACATTTCCTCGGGACAAAAATTGGACAACTTGTTTAATTTTTGTCTTCAGAAAACAAACTGGACAATCTGTCCACTTTTTGTCCTCAAGGATATTGAAAAACTTTCCTCGGGACAAAAATTGGACAACATGTTAACTGTTTGTCTTCAGGAAACAAACTGGACAATCTGTCCACTTTTTGTCCTCAAGGATATTGAAAAACTTTCCTCGGGACAAAAATTGGACAACCTGTTTACTTTTTGTCTTCAGGAAACAAACTGGACAATCTGTCCACATTTTGTCCTCAAGGATCTCGAAAAAGATTCCTCAGGACAAAAATTGGACAACCTGTTAACTCTTTGTCTTCAGGAAACAAACTGGACAATCTGTCCACTTTTTGTCCTCAAGGATATTGAAAAACTTTCCTCGGGACAAAAATTGGACAACCTGTTTACTTTTTGTCTTCAGGAAACAAACTGGACAATCTGTCCACTTTTTGTCCTCAAGGATGTTGAAAACATTACCTCGGGACAAAAAGTGGACAACCTGTTTACTTTTTGTCTTCAGGAAACAAACTGGACAATCTGTCCACTTTTTGTCCTCAAGGATGTTGAAAACATTTCCTCGGGACAAAAATTGGACAACCTGTTTACTTTTTGTCTTCAGGAAACCAACTGGACTGGACAATCTGCCCACCTTTTGTCCTCAAGGATGTTGAAAACATTACCTCGGGACAACAATTGGACAATCTGTCCACTTTTTGTCCTCAAGGATGTTGAAAACATTTCCTCGGGACAAAAATTGGACAACCTGTTTACTTTTTGTCTTCAGGAAACCAACTGGACTGGACAATCTGCCCACCTTTTGTCCTCAAGGATGTTGAAAACATTACCTCGGGACAAAAATTGGACAATCTGTTCACTTTTTGTCCTCAAGGATGTTGAAAACATTTCCTCGGGACAAAAATTGGACGACCTGTTCACTTTTGAAAATAGGTACAACATTGGACTGTTTCCAAAGATTTGGCAACGTACCAGTTCTCAGACTACATTCGAAAATGAGAGAAAGTGGATGTGCAAGGACTAGCGCCAAATTCTTATAGAAAGATGTTGGTATATTGTCGGGGCCGCAAGAGAATTTGTTTTTCAATGTTTTCAGACGCTCATAGACAATATAGGGAGATACATCAAGTGTACTTAATGTCCCATCTGTTGCTTTGGTAACCTCAAAATCAGCTAAATTATCTCTAGTGAAAACTGTGCAAAAGTGTTTATTGAAAATTTCAGCTCGTTGTTTGTCATCTGAGACTATACCTTCAGCTGTTTGCAGTGGAGGTAATTGCACTTTATGCAATAGTTCGTTCTTGACATATGACCAAAACTGCTTTGGGTTACTTGATGTGACAGCTTTCAGTTCTTTGTTAGCTATGAAATTCCTCAACGAAATTTTGTATCGTTTTTGGATCTCTTTGTATTTAACTACATGCGCCATGTTATTAGACTGTTTCTGTTTCAAGTAAAGCCGTTCGCATTTGCGCTTGAGGCGTTTTAGCCAGTCAGGAAAAATAGAATTATTACTTGACTGAAGAGGTACATATTTCTTGATTATAGGGTCAATGATGGCTAAGAAGATACAATACATGCTGTCACAATTTGTACAAGCGCTGAATCTATAATTCCAATCTATCATAGAAAGTTCCTGCTCAATCGCATCATAATTCGCTTTACGGTAACAAAGAGAGGGGGGGGGGTGCATCAATAGTTTGCAAGTTTTTCGGAATATTCAAAAACGCCTCAACTCTGTGATGATCACTTATTTGTGAAGTCACATTCAAATCAAATAACAGCGCATCGTCGGTGGTTAAAACTAGATCAAGAATATTGTTACCCCTAGTTGCAGAATTTACTAATTGTTTAAAACCGAGCTCAGAAATTATGTGTTTGAATTGCGTGTTCATAGTACCCGGAGTTATATTAGCTAACCAATTTATGTCAGGAAGATTGAAATCTCCAGCAACTATATGTTTGGAACAACCTCTAAGTTTAGGTAAATTCTCAATATATGCGTTGAATAGATTTGGAAAATTAATATCGTTGCCAGGACTTCTATACCCCCCAGTAAGAAAGAATGGTTCGCAGTTTTTAGATGAAAGTAGAACAGTGATAATTTCGGAGGAATGGTTTGCTAGTCTGGATTGAACCTCACCGATGAAGTTGTCTGGATAATAAATGCTCACGCCACCGCCCGTTGTTTTCTTGGAAACAGAAGACCTGCACACGTGAACAGCATTGTAATTTTGAATGGAAACGTCGTTTGAATTGGTCTGCTCACTGAAAAAAGTTTCTGTGAATACAGCAATTGTAGTCTGTAAAGATAATTCAAGAGATAAATCAATTTGTTTGCTTTTGAAACCACGAACATTTGCCAAGAGAAATTTCGGATAATCTAACGGTTCAAACATTATTGATTCTAAACACCCTGAGGTGAAGTAACTCCCTGATTTACCCTCCTACCCGATTCGATCTTCTCCTGGCTCCCAGCTTTTTTGTTTGGTCCTACGTCTACAAGCTTGCATTGATTATCGATCACTTTGTACATCTTCTTTCCATCTCCAGCAGCATTCATTTCACGACACCAATTCCTCAGGGCCCGGTTGTAGTTGAGCTCACCACGGGTCATGTCTTTGCGGCTATATTTTCCAAGACCCGAGGTGCCGATGCAGTACTTGATGTCTCGATAGTATTCCTTCTTGGCGACATGAATTTTGATGATTCTGTCGCCTCCATCCGGCTTCACACGACCATGGCGATGACAATCTACGACAGAATCCTCCGGGATGTTGGCAGCTGTCAGTTTGGATCTGACAGCCTGTAACAAATTTTCATCCGGAGTTTCTTTACAACCGACCAGGACAATGGAAGAATCCTTCTTCTTTTCAATACGCTCTTGTACGTCTTGAAACGTTACGAAATCATTGTACTTTGGGAGTGGAAAAGGGGCCGCGACCACAGAAGCAAATTGTGCTTGCGTTGTGGTGGGACTTCGGGACGACAGCAGAGTTTCAACCACTCCAAGTAGATTTTCAACTTGTCTCGACAGATGACCATTGGCTTCGACCAGCTTATTGACAGTGTTGATAAGAATGTTCAACTCACTGGGACCTTCAGTGACCTCACTTTTGTTGTTTTGTGATGAATCGGCAGGCAGGGGAGATTGTATGACCAAAGTCTGACTTGAACGCAATTTCTTCCTTGGACTCATGGCAACCGACCGCACGCGAGAAATGAACAGACCAGGACAAAAATTGGACAATCTGTTCACTTTTTGTCCTCAAGGATGTTGAAAACATTTCTTCGGGACAAAAATTGGACGACCTGTTCACTTTTTGTCTTCAGGAAACCAACTGGACAATCTGTCCACCTTTTGTCCTCAAGGATGTTGAAAACATTACCTCGGGACAAAAATTGGACAATCTGTCCACATTTTGTCCTCAAGGATATTGAAAAACTTTCCTCGGGACAAAAATTGGACAACCTGTTTACTTTTCGTCTTCAGGAAACCAACTGGACAATCTGTCCACCTTTTGTCCTCAAGGATGTTGAAAACATTACCTTGGGACAAAAATTGGACAATCTGTTCACTTTTTGTCCTCAAGGATGTTGAAAACATTTCTTCGGGACAAAAGTTGGACGACCTGTTCACTTTTTGTCTTCAGGAAACCAACTGGACAATCTGTCCACCTTTTGTCCTCAAGGATGTTGAAAACATTACCTCGGGACAAGAATTGGACAATCTGTCCACATTTTGTCCTCAAGGATATTGAAAAACTTTCCTCGGGACAAAAATTGGACAACCTGTTTACTTTTTGTCTTCAGGAAACCAACTGGACAATCTGTCCACCTTTTGTCCTCAAGGATGTTGAAAACATTACCTTGGGACAAAAATTGGACAATCTGTCCACTTTCTGTCCCCAAGGATGTTGAAAACATTTCTTCGGGACAAAAATTGGGCAACCTGTTTACTTTTTGTCTTCAGGAAACCAACTGGACAATCTGTCCATCTTTTGTCCTCAAGGATGTTGAAAACATTACCTTGGGACAAAAATTGGACAATCTGTCCACTTTCTGTCCCCAAGGATGTTGAAAACATTTCTTCGGGACAAAAATTGGACAACCTGTTTACTTTTTGTCTTCAGGAAACCAACTGGACAATCTGTCCATCTTTTGTCCTCAAGGATGTTGAAAACATTACCTCGGGACAAAAATTGGACAATCTGTCCACTTTTTGTCCTCAAGGATGTTGAAAACATTTCCTCGGGACAAAAATTGAACAACCTGTTTACTTTTTGTCTTCAGGAAACCAACTGGACAATCTGTCCACCTTTTGTCCTCAAGGATGTTGAAAACATTACCTCGGGACAAAAAGTGGACAACCTGTTTACTTTTTGTCTTCAAGAAACAAACTGGACAATCTGTCCACTTTTTGTCCTCAAGGATGTTGAAAACATTTCCTCGGGACAAAAATTGGACAACTTGTTTAATTTTTGTCTTCAGGAAACCAACTGGACAATCTGTCCACCTTTTGTCCTCAAGGATGTTGAAAACATTTCCTCGGGACAAAAATTGGACAACCTGTTTACTTTTTGTCTTCAGGAAACAATATAATAATAATCTTTTACGGCAACTATTTCAGCCGTGTGCTTTATTGAGAAAATTACATAATCACACACAAATCATATATCAACCGTAGAAGGACTGTCCGTAGAGGGGTGGAGATAGGCATGGGTGAGCTTTGTAACCAGCTCATGCGGTCCGCCAGACAGATACCGCGGCGAGCGGGGATCGAACCCAGGTCTGTGGAGCGACAGCCGAACGCTAACCACTTGACCACTCGGCCAAACTGGACAATCTGTCCACTTTTTGTCCTCAAGGATATTGAAAAACTTTCCTCGGGACAAAAATTGGACAACCTGTTTACTTTTTGTCTTCAGGAAACCAACTGGACAATCTGTCCACCTTTTGTCCTCAAGGATGTTGAAAACATTACCTTGGGACAAAAATTGGACAATCTGTTCACTTTTTGTCCTCAAGGATGTTGAAAACATTTCTTCGGGACAAAAATTGGACGACCTGTTCACTTTTTGTCTTCAGGAAACCAACTGGACAATCTGTCCACCTTTTGTCCTCAAGGATGTTGAAAACATTACCTCGGGACAAAAATTGGACAATCTGTCCACATTTTGTCCTCAAGGATATTGAAAAACTTTCCTCGGGACAAAAATTGGACAACCTGTTTACTTTTTGTCTTCAGGAAACCAACTGGACAATCTGTCCACCTTTTGTCCTCAAGGATGTTGAAAACATTACCTTGGGACAAAAATTGGACAATCTGTTCACTTTTTGTCCTCAAGGATGTTGAAAACATTTCTTCGGGACAAAAATTGGACGACCTGTTCACTTTTTGTCTTCAGGAAACCAACTGGACAATCTGTCCACCTTTTGTCCTCAAGGATGTTGAAAACATTACCTCGGGACAAAAATTGGACAATCTGTCCACATTTTGTCCTCAAGGATATTGAAAAACTTTCCTCGGGACAAAAATTGGACAACCTGTTTACTTTTTGTCTTCAGGAAACCAACTGGACAATCTGTCCACCTTTTGTCCTCAAGGATGTTGAAAACATTACCTTGGGACAAAAATCGGACAATCTGTCCACTTTCTGTCCCCAAGGATGTTGAAAACATTTCTTCGGGACAAAAATTGGACAACCTGTTTACTTTTTGTCTTCAGGAAACCAACTGGACAATCTGTCCATCTTTTGTCCTCAAGGATGTTGAAAACATTACCTTGGGACAAAAATTGGACAATCTGTCCACTTTCTGTCCCCAAGGATGTTGAAAACATTTCTTCGGGACAAAAATTGGACAACCTGTTTACTTTTTGTCTTCAGGAAACCAACTGGACAATCTGTCCATCTTTTGTCCTCAAGGATGTTGAAAACATTACCTCGGGACAAAAATTGGACAATCTGTCCACTTTTTGTCCTCAAGGATGTTGAAAACATTTCCTCGGGACAAAAATTGAACAACCTGTTTACTTTTTGTCTTCAGGAAACCAACTGGACAATCTGTCCACCTTTTGTCCTCAAGGATGTTGAAAACATTACCTCGGGACAAAAAGTGGACAACCTGTTTACTTTTTGTCTTCAAGAAACAAACTGGACAATCTGTCCACTTTTTGTCCTCAAGGATGTTGAAAACATTTCCTCGGGACAAAAATTGGACAACTTGTTTAATTTTTGTCTTCAGGAAACCAACTGGACAATCTGTCCACCTTTTGTCCTCAAGGATGTTGAAAACATTTCCTCGGGACAAAAATTGGACAACCTGTTTACTTTTTGTCTTCAGGAAACAATATAATAATAATCTTTTACGGCAACTATTTCAGCCGTGTGCTTTATTGAGAAAATTACATAATCACACACAAATCATATATCAACCGTAGAAGGACTGTCCGTAGAGGGGTGGAGATAGGCATGGGTGAGCTTTGTAACCAGCTCATGCGGTCCGCCAGACAGATACCGCGGCGAGCGGGGATCGAACCCAGGTCTGTGGAGCGACAGCCGAACGCTAACCACTTGACCACTCGGCCAAACTGGACAATCTGTCCACTTTTTGTCCTCAAGGATATTGAAATACTTTCCTCGGGACAAAAATTGGACAACCTGTTTACTTTTTGTCTTCAGGAAACCAACTGGACAATCTGTCCACCTTTTGTCCTCAAGGATGTTGAAAACATTACCTTGGGACAAAAATTGGACAATCTGTTCACTTTTTGTCCTCAAGGATGTTGAAAACATTTCTTCGGGACAAAAATTGGACGACCTGTTCACTTTTTGTCTTCAGGAAACCAACTGGACAATCTGTCCACCTTTTGTCCTCAAGGATGTTGAAAACATTACCTCGGGACAAAAATTGGACAATCTGTCCACATTTTGTCCTCAAGGATATTGAAAAACTTTCCTCGGGACAAAAATTGGACAACCTGTTTACTTTTTGTCTTCAGGAAACCAACTGGACAATCTGTCCACCTTTTGTCCTCAAGGATGTTGAAAACATTACCTTGGGACAAAAATTGGACAATCTGTTCACTTTTTGTCCTCAAGGATGTTGAAAACATTTCTTCGGGACAAAAATTGGACGACCTGTTCACTTTTTGTCTTCAGGAAACCAACTGGACAATCTGTCCACCTTTTGTCCTCAAGGATGTTGAAAACATTACCTCGGGACAAAAATTGGACAATCTGTCCACATTTTGTCCTCAAGGATATTGAAAAACTTTCCTCGGGACAAAAATTGGACAACCTGTTTACTTTTTGTCTTCAGGAAACCAACTGGACAATCTGTCCACCTTTTGTCCTCAAGGATGTTGAAAACATTACCTTGGGACAAAAATCGGACAATCTGTCCACTTTCTGTCCCCAAGGATGTTGAAAACATTTCTTCGGGACAAAAATTGGACAACCTGTTTACTTTTTGTCTTCAGGAAACCAACTGGACAATCTGTCCATCTTTTGTCCTCAAGGATGTTGAAAACATTTCTTCGGGACAAAAATTGGACGACCTGTTCACTTTTTGTCTTCAGGAAACCAACTGGACAATCTGTCCACCTTTTGTCCTCAAGGATGTTGAAAACATTACCTCGGGACAAAAATTGGACAATCTGTCCACATTTTGTCCTCAAGGATATTGAAAAACTTTCCTCGGGACAAAAATTGGACAACCTGTTTACTTTTTGTCTTCAGGAAACCAACTGGACAATCTGTCCACCTTTTGTCCTCAAGGATGTTGAAAACATTACCTTGGGACAAAAATCGGACAATCTGTCCACTTTCTGTCCCCAAGGATGTTGAAAACATTTCTTCGGGACAAAAATTGGACAACCTGTTTACTTTTTGTCTTCAGGAAACCAACTGGACAATCTGTCCATCTTTTGTCCTCAAGGATGTTGAAAACATTACCTCGGGACAAAAATTGGACAATCTGTCCACTTTTTGTCCTCAAGGATGTTGAAAACATTTCCTCGGGACAAAAATTGAACAACCTGTTTACTTTTTGTCTTCAGGAAACCAACTGGACAATCTGTCCACCTTTTGTCCTCAAGGATGTTGAAAACATTACCTCGGGACAAAAAGTGGACAACCTGTTTACTTTTTGTCTTCAAGAAACAAACTGGACAATCTGTCCACTTTTTGTCCTCAAGGATGTTGAAAACATTTCCTCGGGACAAAAATTGGACAACTTGTTTAATTTTTGTCTTCAGGAAACCAACTGGACAATCTGTCCACCTTTTGTCCTCAAGGATGTTGAAAACATTTCCTCGGGACAAAAATTGGACAACCTGTTTACTTTTTGTCTTCAGGAAACAATATAATAATAATCTTTTACGGCAACTATTGCGAATACGAAGTTCCATTTGCGAGTAATTGCGAATACGAAGTTTCATTTGCGAGTAATTGCGAATACGAAGTTTCATTTGCGAGAAATTGCGAATACGAGGTTTTATTTGCGAATAATTGCGAATACGATGTTTCATTTGCGAGTAATTGCGAATACGAAGTTTCATTTGCGAGTAATTGCGAATACCAAGTTTCATTTGCGAATACGATGTTTCATTTGCGAATAATTGCGAATACGAAGTTTCATTTGCGAATACGATGTTTCAATTGCGAGTAATTGCGAATACGAAGTTTCATTTGCGAGTAATTGCGAATACGAAGTTTCATTTGCGAGTAATTGCGAATACGATGTTTCATTTGCGAATAATTGCGAATACGATGTTTCATTTACGAGTAATTGCGAATACGAAGTTTCATTTGCGAGTAATTGCG
The DNA here is from genome assembly GCA_964036275.1 of Litoditis marina. Classification (NCBI taxonomy): domain Eukaryota; kingdom Metazoa; phylum Nematoda; class Chromadorea; order Rhabditida; family Rhabditidae; genus Litoditis; species Litoditis marina. Next base: position 118,072 of record CAXIWQ010000174.1, read on the forward strand.
AATACGAAGTTTCATTTGCGAATACTATGTTTCATTTGCGAATAATTGCGAATACGAAGTTTCATTTGCGAATACGAAGTTTCATTTGCGAATACGAAGTTTCATTTGCGAGTAATTGCGAATACGAAATTTCATTTGCGAGTAATTGTGAATACGAAGTTTCATTTGCGAGTAATTGCGAATACGAAGTTTCATTTGCGAGTAATTGTGAATACGAAGTTTCATTTGCGAGTAATTGCGAATACGAAGTTTCATTTGCGAGTAATTGCGAATACGAAGTTTCATTTGCGAGAAATTGCGAATACGAGGTTTTATTTGCGAATAATTGCGAATACGATGTTTCATTTGCGAGTAATTGCGAATACGAAGTTTCATTTGCGAGTATTTGCGAATACGAAGTTTCATTTGCGAATACGATGTTTCATTTGCGAATAATTGCGAATACGAAGTTTCATTTGCGAATACCATGTTTCAATTGCGAGTAATTGCGAATACGAAGTTTCATTTGCGAGTAATTGCGAATACGAGGTTTCATTTGCGAATAATTGCGAATACGATGTTTCATTTACTAGTAATTGCGAATAAGAAGTTTCATTTGCGAGTAATTGCGAATACGAAGTTTCATGTGCGAGTAATTGCGAATACGAAGTTTCATTTGCGAATACGATGTTTCATTTGCGAATAATTGCGAATACGAAGTTTCATTTGCGAATACGATGTTTCAATTGCGAGTAATTGCGAATACGAAGTTTCATTTGCGAGTAATTGCGAATACGAAGTTTCATTTGCGAATAATTGCGAATACGAAGTTACATTTGCGAGTAATTGCGATTACGAAGTTTCATTTGCGAGTAATTGCGAATACGAAGTTTCATTTGCGAGTAATTGCGAATACGAGGTTTCATTTGCGAATAATTGCGAATACGATGTTTCATTTACGAGTAATTGCGAATACGAAGTTTCATTTGCGAGTAATTGCGAATACGAAGTTTCATTTGCGAGTAATTGCGAATACGAAGTTTCATTTGCGAATAACTGCGAATACGAAATTTCATTTGCGAGTAATTGCGAATACGAAGTTTCATTTGCGAGTAATTGCAAATACGATGTTTCATTACGAGTATTGCGAATACGAAGTTTCATTTGCGAGTAATTGCGAATACGAAGTTTCATTTGCGAATAATTGCGAATACGAAGTTTCATTTGCGAATACGATGTTTCAATTGCGAATAATTGCGAATACGAAGTTTCATTTGCGAGTAATTGCGAATACGAAGTTTCATTTGCGAGTAATTGCGAATACGAAGTTTCATTTGCGAATAACTGCGAATACGAAGTTTCATTTGCGAGTAATTGCGAATACGAAGTTTCATTTGCGAGTAATGCGAATACGAGGTTTCATTTGCGAATAATTGCGAATACGATGTTTCCATTACGAGTAATTGCGAATACGAAGTTTCATTTGCGAGTAATTGCGAATACGAAGTTTCATTTGCGAATACGATGTTTCATTTGCGAATAATTGCGAATACGAAGTTTCATTTGCGAATACGATGTTTCAATTGCGAGTAATGCGAATACGAGTTTCATTTGCGAGTAATTGCGAATACGAGGTTTCATTTGCGAATAATTGCGAATACGATGTTTCATTTACGAGTAATTGCGAATACGAAGTTTCATTTGCGAGTAATGCGAATACGAAGTTTCATTTGCGAATAACTGCGAATACGAAGTTTCATTTGCGAGTAATTGCGAATACGAAGTTTTCATTTGCGAGTAATTGCGAATACGAGGTTTCATTTGCGAATAATTGCGAATACGATGTTACATTTGCGAGTAATTGCGATTACGAAGTTTCATTTGCGAGTAATTGCGAATACGAAGTTTCATTTGCGAGTAATTGCGAATACGAGGTTTCATTTGCGAATAATTGCGAATACGATGTTTCATTTACGAGTAATTGCGAATACGAAGTTTCATTTGCGAGTAATGCGAATACGAAGTTTCATTTGCGAGTAATTGCGAATACGAAGTTTCATTTGCGAATAACTGCGAATACGAAGTTTCATTGCGAGTAATTGCGAATACGAAGTTTCATTTGCGAGTAATTGCGAATACGAAGTTTCATTTGCGAATACTATGTTTCATTTGCGAATAATTGCGAATACGAAGTTTCATTTGCGAATACGAAGTTTCATTTGCGAGTAATTGCGAATACGAAGTTTCATTTGCGAGTAATTGCGAATACGAAGTTCCATTTGCGAGTAATTGCGAATACGAAGTTTCATTTGCGAGTAATTGCGAATACGAAGTTTCATTTGCGAGAAATTGCGAATACGAGGTTTTGATTTGCGAATAATTGCGAATACGATGTTTCATTTGCGAGTAATTGCGAATACGAAGTTTCATTTGCGAGTAATTGCGAATACCAAGTTTCATTTGCGAATACGATGTTTCATTTGCGAATAATTGCGAATACGAAGTTTCATTTGCGAATACGATGTTTCAATTGCGAGTAATTGCGAATACGAAGTTTCATTTGCGAGTAATTGCGAATACGAAGTTTCATTTGCGAGTAATTGCGAATACGAGGTTTCATTTGCGAATAATTGCGAATACGATGTTTCATTTACGAGTAATTGCGAATACGAAGTTTCATTTGCGAGTAATTGCGAATACGAAGTTTTCATTTGCGAATACTATGTTTCATTTGCGAATAATGCGAATACGAAGTTTCATTTGCGAATACGAAGTTTCATTTGCGAATACGAAGTTTCATTTGCGAGTAATTGCGAATACGAAATTTCATTTGCGAGTAATGTGAATACGAAGTTTCATTTGCGAGTAATTTGCGAATACGAAGTTTCATTTGCGAGTAATTGTGAATACGAAGTTTCATTTGCGAGTAATTGCGAATACGAAGTTTCATTTGCGAGAATTGCGAATACGAGGTTTTATTTGCGAATAATGGCGAATACGATGTTTCATTTGCGAGTAATTGCGAATACGAAGTTTCATTTGCGAGTATTTGCGAATACGAAGTTTCATTTGCGATACGATGTTTCATTTGCGAATAATTGCGAATACGAAGTTTCATTTGCGAATACATGTTTCAATTGCGAGTAATTGCGAATACGAAGTTTCATTTGCGAGTAATTGCGAATACGAAGTTTCATTTGCGAATACTATGTTTCATTTGCGAATAATTGCGAATACGAAGTTTCATTTGCGAATACGAAGTTTCATTTGCGAATACGAAGTTTCATTTGCGAGTAATTGCGAATACGAAATTTAATTGCGAGTAATTGTGAATACGAAGTTTCATTTGCGAGTAATTGCGAATACGAAGTTTCATTTGCGAGTAATTGTGAATACGAAGTTTCATTGCGAGTAATTGCGAATACGAAGTTTCATTTGCGAGTAATTGCGAATGCGAGGTTTTATTTGCGAATAATTGCGAATACGATGTTTCATTTGCGAGTAATTGCGAATACGAAGTTTCATTTGCGAGTATTTGCGAATACGAAGTTTCATTTGCGAATACGATGTTTCATTTGCGAATAATTGCGAATACGAAGTTTCATTTGCGAATACCATGTTTCATTGCGAGTAATTGCGAATACGAAGTTTCATTTGCGAGTAATTGCGAATACGAGGTTTCATTGCGAATAATTGCGAATACGATGTTTCATTTGCGAGTAATTGCGAATACGAAGTTTCATTTGCGAGTAATTGCGAATACGAGGTTTCATTTGCGAATAATTGCGAATACGATGTTTCCATTACGAGTAATTGCGAATACGAAAGTTTCATTTGCGAGTAATTGCGAATACGAAGTTTCATTTGCGAATAACTGCGAATACGAAGTTTCATTTGCGAGTAATTGCGAATACGAAGTTTCATTTGCGAGTATTGCGAATACGAGGTTTCATTTGCGAATAATTGCGAATACGATGTTACATTGCGAGTAATTGCGATTACGAAGTTTCATTTGCGAGTAATGCGAATACGAAGTTCATTTGCGAGTAATTGCGAATACGAGGTTTCATTTGCGAATAATGCGAATACGATGTTTCATTTACGAGTAATTGCGAATACGAAGTTTCATTTGCGAGTAATTGCGAATACGAAGTTTCATTTGCGAGTAATTGCGAATACGAAGTTTCATTTGCGAATAACTGCGAATACGAAGTTTCATTTGCGAGTAATTGCGATACGAAGTTTCATTTGCGAGTAATTGCGAATACGAGGTTTCATTTGCGAATAATTGCGAATACGATGTTTCCATTACGAGTAATTGCGAATACGAAGTTTCATTTGCGAGTAATTGCGAATACGAAGTTTCATTTGCGAATACGATGTTTCATTTGCGAATATTGCGAATACGAAGTTTCATTTGCGAATACGATGTTTCAATTGCGAGTAATTGCGAATACGAAGTTTCATTTGCGAGTAATTGCGAATACGAGGTTTCATTTGCGAATAATTGCGAATACGATGTTTCATTTACGAGTAATTGCGAATACGAAGTTTCATTTGCGAGTAATTGCGAATACGAAGTTTCATTTGCGAATACTATGTTTCATTTGCGAATAATTGCGAATACGAAGTTTCATTTGCGAATACGAAGTTTCATTTGCGAGTAATTTGCGAATACGAAGTTTCATTTGCGAGTAATTGCGAATACGAAGTTCCATTTGCGAGTAATTGCGAATACGAAGTTTCATTTGCGAGTAATTGCGAATACGAAGTTTCATTTGCGAGAAAATTGCGAATACGAGGTTTTATTTGCGAATAATTGCGAATTACGATGTTTCATTTGCGAGTAATTGCGAATACGAAGTTTCATTTGCGAGTAATTGCGAATACCAAGTTTCATTTGCGAATACGATGTTTCATTTGCGAATAATTGCGAATACGAAGTTTCATTTGCGAATACGATGTTTCAATTGCGAGTAATTGCGAATACGAAGTTCATTTGCGAGTAATTGCGGAATACGAAGTTTCATTTGCGAGTAATTGCGAATACGAGGTTTCATTTGCGAATAATTGCGAATACGATGTTTCATTACGAGTAATTGCGAATACGAAGTTTCATTTGCGAGTAATTGCGAATACGAAGTTTCATTTGCGAATACTATGTTTCATTTGCGAATAATTGCGAATACGAAGTTTCATTTGCGAATACGAAGTTTCATTTGCGAATACGAAGTTTCATTTGCGAGTAATTGCGAATACGAAATTTCATTTGCGAGTAATTGTGAATACGAAGTTTCATTTGCGAGTAATTGCGAATACGAAGTTTCATTTGCGAGTAATTGTGAATACGAAGTTTCATTTGCGAGTAATTGCGAATACGAAGTTCATTTGCGAGTAATTGCGAATACGAGGTTTTATTTGCGAATAATGCGAATACGATGTTTCATTTGCGAGTAATTGCGAATACGAAGTTTCATTTGCGAGTAGTTGCGAATACGAAGTTTCATTGCGAATACGAAGTTTCATTTGCGATAATTGGCGAATACGAGTTTCATTTGCGAATACATGTTTCAATTGCGAGTAATTGCGAATACGAAGTTTCATTTGCGAGTAATTGCGAATACGAGGTTTCATTTGCGAATAATTGCGAATACGATGTTTCATTTACTAGTAATTGCGAATAAGAAGTTTCATTTGCGAGTAATTGCGAATACGAAGTTTCATGTGCGAGTAATTGCGAATACGAAGTTTCATTTGCGAATACGATGTTTCATTTGCGAATAATTGCGAATACGAAGTTTCATTTGCGAATACGATGTTTCAATTGCGAGTAATTGCGAATACGAAGTTTCATTTACGAGTAATTGCGAATACGAAGTTTCATTTGCGAATAATTGCGAATACGAAGTTACATTTGCGAGTAATTGCGATTACGAAGTTTCATTTGCGAGTAATTGCGAATACGAAGTTTCATTTGCGAGTAATTGCGAATACGAGGTTTCATTTGCGAATAATTGCGAATACGATGTTTCATTTACGAGTAATTGCGAATACGAAGTTTCATTTGCGAGTAATTGCGAATACGAAGTTTCATTTGCGAGTAATTGCGAATACGAAGTTTCATTTGCGAATAACTGCGATACGAAGTTTCATTTGCGAGTATTGCGAATACGAAGTTTCATTTGCGAGTAATTGCGAATACGATGTTTCCATTACGAGTAATTGCGAATACGAAGTTTCATTTGCGAGTAATTGCGAATACGAAGTTTCATTTGCGAGTAATTGCGAATACGAAGATTCATTTGCGATACGATGTTTCATTTGCGAATAATTGCGAATACGAAGTTTCATTTGCGAATACGATGTTTCAATTGCGAGTAATTGCGAATACGAAGTTTCATTTGCGAGTAATTGCGAATACGAGGTTTCATTGCGAATAATTGCGAATACGATGTTTCATTTACGAGTAATTGCGAATACGAAGTTTCATTTGCGAGTAATTGCGAATACGAAGTTTCATTTGCGAATACTATGTTTCATTTGCGATAATTGCGAATACGAAGTTTCATTTGCGAATACGAAGTTTCATTTGCGAGTAATTGCGAATACGAAGTTTCATTTGCGAGTAATTGCGATTACGAAGTTCCATTTGCGAGTAATTGGCGAATACAAGTTTCATTTGCGAGTAATTGTGAATACGAAGTTTCATTGCGAGTAATTGCGAATACGAAGTTTCATTTGCGAGTAATTGTGAATACGAAGTTTCATTTGCGAGTAATTGCGAATACGAAGTTTCATTTGCGAGTAATTGCGAATACGAGGTTTTATTTGCGAATAATTGCGAATACGAATGTTTCATTTGCGAGTAATTGCGAATACGAAGTTTCATTTGCGAGTATTTGCGAATACGAAGTTTCATTTGCGAATACGATGTTTTCATTTGCGAATAATTGCGAATACGAAGTTTCATTTGCGAATACCATGTTTCAATTGCGAGTAATTGCGAATACGAAGTTTCATTTGCGAGTAATTGCGAATACGAGGTTTCATTTGCGAATAATTTGCGAATACGATGTTTCATTTACTAGTAATTGCGAATAAGAAGTTTCATTTGCGAGTAATTGCGAATACGAAGTTTCATGTGCGAGTAATTGCGAATACGAAGTTTCATTTGCGAATACGATGTTTCATTTGCGAATAATTGCGAATACGAAGTTTCATTTGCGAATACGATGTTTTCAATGCGAGTAATTGCGAATACGAAGTTCATTTGCGAGTAATTGCGAATACGAATTTTCATTTGCGAATAATTGCGAATACGAAGTTACATTTGCGAGTAATTGCGATTACGAAGTTTCATTTGCGAGTAATTGCGAATACGAAGTTTCATTTGCGAGTAATTGCGAATACGAGGTTTCATGTGGCGAATAATTGCGAATACGATGTTTCATTTACGAGTAATTGCGAATACGAAGTTTCATTTGCGAGTAATTGCGAATACGAAGTTTCATTTGCGAGTAATTGCGAATACGAAGTTTCATTTGCGAATAACTGCGAATACGAAGTTCATTTGCGAGTAATTGCGAATACGAAGTTCATTTGCGAGTAATTGCGAATACGATGTTTCCATTACGAGTAATTGCGAATACGAAGTTTCATTTGCGAGTAATTGCGAATACGAAGTTTCATTTGCGAGTAATTGCGAATACGAAGTTTCATTTGCGAATACGATGTTTCATTTGCGAATAATTGCGAATACGAAGTTTCATTTGCGAATACGATGTTTCAATTGCGAGTAATTGCGAATACGAAGTTTCATTTGCGAGTAATTGCGAATACGAGGTTTCATTTGCGAATAATTGCGAATACGATGTTTCATTTACGAGTAATTGCGAATACGAAGTTTCATTTGCGAGTAATTGCGAATACGAAGTTTCATTTGCGAATACTATGTTTCATTTGCGAATAATTGCGAATACGAAGTTTCATTTGCGAATACGAAGTTCCATTTGCGAGTAATTGCGAATACGAAGTTTCATTTGCGAGTAATTGCGAATACGAAGTTTCATTTGCGAGTAATTGCGAATACGAAGTTTCATTTGCGAGTAATTGCGAATACGAAGTTTCATTTGCGAGTAATTGCGAATACGAGGTTTCATTTGCGAATAATTGCGAATACGATGTTTCATTTACGAGTAATTGCGAATACGAAGTTTCATTTGCGAGTAATTGCGAATACGAAGTTGCATTTGCGAGTAATTGCGAATACGAAGTTTCATTTGCGAATACGATGTTTCATTTGCGAATAATTGCGAATACGAAGTTCCATTTGCGAATACGATGTTTCAATTGCGAGTAATTGCGAATACGAAGTTTCATTTGCGAGTAATTGCGAATACGAGGTTTCATTTGCGAATAATTGCGAATACGATGTTTCATTTACGAGTAATTGCGAATACGAAGTTTCATTTGCGAGTAATTGCGAATACGAAGTTTCATTTGCGAATAATTGCGAATACGATGTTTCATTTGCGAGTAATTGCGAATACGAAGTTTTATTCGCGAGTAATTGCGAATACGAAGTTTCATTTGCGAGTGATTGCGAATACGAGGTTTCATTTGCAAATAATTGCGCATACGATGTTTCATTTACGAGTAATTGCGAATACGAAGTTTCATTTGCGAGTAATTGCGAATACGAAGTTTCATTTGCGAGTAATTGCGAATACGAAGTTTCATTTGCGAATACGATGTTTCATTTGCGAATAATTGCGAATACGAAGTTTCATTTGCGAATACGATGTTTCAATTGCGAGTAATTGCGAATACGAAGTTTCATTTGCGAGTAATTGCGAATACGAAGTTTCATTTGCGAGTAATTGCGAATACGAAGTTTCATTTGCGAGTAATTGCGAATACGAAGTTTCATTTGCGAGTAATTGCGAATACGAGGTTTCATTTGCGAATAATTGCGAATACGATGTTTCATTTACTAGTAATTGTGAATACAAAGTTTCATTTGCGAGTAATTGCGAATACGAAGTTTCATTTGCGAGTAATTGCGAATACGAAGTTTCATTTGCGAATATGCGAATAATTGCGAATACGAAGTTTCATTTGCGAATACGATGTTTCAATTGCGAGTAATTGTGAATACGAAGTTTCATTTGCAGTAATTGCGAATACGAAGTTTCATTTGCGAATAATTGCGAATACGAAGTTTCATTTGCGAGTAATTGCGAATACGAAGTTTCATTTGCGAATAATTGCGAATACGAAGTTTCATTTGCGAGTAATTGCGAATACGAAGTTTCATTTGCGAGTAATTGCGAATGCGAGGTTTCATTTGCGAATAATTGCGAATACGATGTTTCATTTACGAGTAATTGCGAATACGAAGTTTCATTTGCGAGTAATTGCGAATACGAAGTTGCATTTGCGAGTAATTGCGAATACGAAGTTTCATTTGCGAATAATTGCGAATACGAAGTTCCATTTGCGAGTAATTGCGAATACGAAGTTTCATTTGCGAGTAATTGCGAATACGAAGTTTCATTTGCGAGTAATTGCGAATACGAAGTTTCATTTGCGAGTAATTGCGAATACGAAGTTTCATTTGCGAGTAATTGCGAATACGAGGTTTCATTTGCGAATAATTGCGAATACGTTGTTTCATTTACGAGTAATTGCGAATACGAAGTTTCATTTGCGAGTAATTGCGAATACGAAGTTGCATTTGCGAGTAATTGCGAATACGAAGTTTCATTTGCGAATAATTGCGAATACGAAGTTCCATTTGCGAATACGATGTTTCAATTGCGAGTAATTGCGAATACGAAGTTTCATTTGCGAGTAATTGCGAATACGAGGTTTCATTTGCGAACAATTGCGAATACGATGTTTCATTTACGAGTAATTGCGAATACGAAGTTTCATTTGCGAGTAATTGCGAATACGAAGTTTCATTTGCGAATAATTGCGAATACGAAGTTTCATTTGCGAGTAATTGCAAATACGAAGTTTCATTTGCGAGTAATTGCGAATACGAGGTTTCATTTGCGAATAATTGCGAATACGATGTTTCATTTACGAGTAATTGCGAATACGAAGTTTCATTTGCGAGTAATTGCGAATACGAAGTTGCATTTGCGAGTAATTGCGAATACGAAGTTTCATTTGCGAATACGATGTTTCATTTGCGAATAATTGCGAATACGAAGTTTCATTTGCGAATACGATGTTTCAATTGCGAGTAATTGCGAATACGAAGTTTCATTTGCGAGTAATTGCGAATACGAGGTTTCATTTGCGAATAATTGCGAATACGATGTTTCATTTACGAGTAATTGCGAATACGAATTTTTATTTGCGAGTAATTGCGAATACGAAGTTTCATTTACGAGTAATTGCGAATACGAAGTTTCATTTGCGAGTAATTGCGAATACGAAGTTGCATTTGCGAGTAATTGCGAATACGAAGTTGCATTTGCGAGTAATTGCGAATACGAAGTTTCATTTGCGAATACGATGTTTCATTTGCGAATAATTGCGAATACGAAGTTTCATTTGCGAATACGATGTTTCAATTGCGAGTAATTGCGAATACGAAGTTTCATTTGCGAGTAATTGCGAATACGAGGTTTCATTTGCGAATAATTGCGAATACGATGTTTCATTTACGAGTAATTGCGAATACGAATTTTTATTTGCGAGTAATTGCGAATACGAAGTTTCATTTACGAGTAATTGCGAATACGAAGTTTCATTTGCGAGTAATTGCGAATACGAAGTTGCATTTGCGAGTAATTGCGAATACGAAGTTTCATTTGCGAATACGATGTTTCATTTGCGAATAATTGCGAATACGAAGTTTCATTTGCGAATACGATGTTTCATTTACGAGTAATTGCGAATACGAAGTTTCATTTGCGAGTAATTGCGAATACGAAGTTGCATTTGCGAGTAATTGCGAATACGAAGTTTCATTTGCGAATAATTGCGAATACGAAGTTTCATTTGCGAGTAATTGCGAATACGAAGTTTCATTTGCGAGTAATTGCGAATACGAGGTTTCATTTGCGAATAATTGCGAATACGATGTTTCATTTACGAGTAATTGCGAATACGAAGTTTCATTTGCGAGTAATTGCGAATACGAAGTTGCATTTGCGAGTTATTGCGAATACGAAGTTTCATTTGCGAATACGATGTTTCATTTGCGAATAATTGCGAGTACGAAGTTTCATTTGCGAATACGATGTTTCAATTGCGAGTAATTGCGAATACGAAGTTTCATTTGCGAGTAATTGCGAATACGAGGTTTCATTTGCGAATAATTGCGAATACGATGTTTCATTTACGAGTAATTGCGAATACGAAGTTTCATTTGCGAGTAATTGCGAATACGAAGTTTCATTTGCGAATAAGTGCGAATACGAAGTTTCATTTGCGAGTAATTGCGAATACGAAGTTTCATTTGCGAGTAATTGCGAATACGAGGTTTCATTTGCGAATAATTGCGAATACGATGTTTCCATTACGAGTAATTGCGAATACGAAGTTTCATTTGCGAGTAATTGCGAATACGAAGTTGCATTTGCGAGTAATTGCGAATACGAAGTTTCATTTGCGAATACGATGTTTCATTTGCGAATAATTGCGAATACGAAGTTTCATTTGCGAATACGATGTTTCAATTGCGAGTAATTGCGAATACGAAGTTTCATTTGCGAGTAATTGCGAATACGAGGTTTCATTTGCGAATAATTGCGAATACGATGTTTCATTTACGAGTAATTGCGAATACGAAGTTTCATTTGCGAGTAATTGCGAATACGAAGTTTCATTTGCGAATACTATGTTTCATTTGCGAATAATTGCGAATACGAAAGTTCATTTGCGAATACGAAGTTTCATTTGCGAGTAATTGCGAATACGAAGTTTCATTTGCGAGTAATTGCGAATACGAAGTTCCATTTGCGAGTAATTGCGAATACGAAGTTTCATTTGCGAGTAATTGCGAATACGAAGTTTCATTTGCGAGAAATTGCGAATACGAGGTTTTATTTGCGAATAATTGCGAATACGATGTTTCATTTGCGAGTAATTGCGAATACGAAGTTTCATTTGCGAGTAATTGCGAATACCAAGTTTCATTTGCGAATACGATGTTTCATTTGCGAATAATTGCGAATACGAAGTTTCATTTGCGAATACGATGTTTCAATTGCGAATAATTGCGAATACGAAGTTTCATTTGCGAGTAATTGCGAATACGAGGTTTCATTTGCGAATAATTGCGAATACGATGTTTCATTTACGAGTAATTGCGAATACGAAGTTTCATTTGCGAGTAATTGCGAATACGAAGTTTCATTTGCGAGTAATTGCGAATACGAGGTTTCATTTGCGAATAATTGCGAATACGATGTTTCCATTACGAGTAATTGCGAATACGAAGTTTCATTTGCGAGTAATTGCGAATACGAAGTTGCATTTGCGAGTAATTGCGAATACGAAGTTTCATTTGCGAATACGATGTTTCATTTGCGAATAATTGCGAATACGAAGTTTCATTTGCGAATACGATGTTTCAATTGCGAGTAATTGCGAATACGAAGTTTCATTTGCGAGTAATTGCGAATACGAGGTTTCATTTGCGAATAATTGCGAATACGATGTTTCATTTACGAGTAATTGCGAATACGAAGTTTCATTTGCGAGTAATTGCGAATACGAAGTTTCATTTGCGAATACTATGTTTCATTTGCGAATACTATGTTTCATTTGCGAATAATTGCGAATACGAAAGTTCATTTGCGAATACGAAGTTTCATTTGCGAGTAATTGCGAATACGAAGTTTCATTTGCGAGTAATTGCGAATACGAAGTTCCATTTGCGAGTAATTGCGAATACGAAGTTTCATTTGCGAGTAATTGCGAATACGAAGTTTCATTTGCGAGAAATTGCGAATACGAGGTTTTATTTGCGAATAATTGCGAATACGATGTTTCATTTGCGAGTAATTGCGAATACGAAGTTTCATTTGCGAGTAATTGCGAATACCAAGTTTCATTTGCGAATACGATGTTTCATTTGCGAATAATTGCGAATACGAAGTTTCATTTGCGAATACGATGTTTCAATTGCGAATAATTGCGAATACGAAGTTTCATTTGCGAGTAATTGCGAATACGAGGTTTCATTTGCGAATAATTGCGAATACGATGTTTCATTTACGAGTAATTGCGAATACGAAGTTTCATTTGCGAGTAATTGCGAATACGAAGTTTCATTTGCGAATACTATGTTTCATTTGCGAATAATTGCGAATACGAAGTTTCATTTGCGAGTAATTGCGAATACGAGGTTTCATTTGTGAATAATTGCGAATACGATGTTTCCATTACGAGTAATTGCGAATACGAAGTTTCATTTGCGAGTAATTGCGAATACGAAGTTTCATTTGCGAGTAATTGCGAATACGAGGTTTCATTTGCGAATAATTGCGAATACGATGTTTCCATTACGAGTAATTGCGAATACGAAGTTTCATTTGCGAGTAATTGCGAATACGAAGTTGCATTTGCGAGTAATTGCGAATACGAAGTTTCATTTGCGAATACGATGTTTCATTTGCGAATAATTGCGAATACGAAGTTTCATTTGCGAATACGATGTTTCAATTGCGAGTAATTGCGAATACGAAGTTTCATTTGCGAGTAATTGCGAATACGAGGTTTCATTTGCGAATAATTGCGAATACGATGTTTCATTTACGAGTAATTGCGAATACGAAGTTTCATTTGCGAGTAATTGCGAATACGAAGTTTCATTTGCGAATACTATGTTTCATTTGCGAATAATTGCGAATACGAAATTTCATTTGCGAATACGAAGTTTCATTTGCGAGTAATTGCGAATACGAAGTTTCATTTGCGAGTAATTGCGAATACGAAGTTCCATTTGCGAGTAATTGCGAATACGAAGTTTCATTTGCGAGTAATTGCGAATACGAAGTTTCATTTGCGAGAAATTGCGAATACGAGGTTTTATTTGCGAATAATTGCGAGTACGAAGTTTCATTTGCGAATACGATGTTTCAATTGCGAGTAATTGCGAATACGAAGTTTCATTTGCGAGTAATTGCGAATACGAGGTTTCATTTGCGAATAATTGCGAATACGATGTTTCATTTACGAGTAATTGCGAATACGAAGTTTCATTTGCGAGTAATTGCGAATACGAAGTTTCATTTGCGAATAACTGCGAATACGAAGTTTCATTTGCGAGTAATTGCGAATACGAAGTTTCATTTGCGAGTAATTGCGAATACGAGGTTTCATTTGCGAATAATTGCGAATACGATGTTTCCATTACGAGTAATTGCGAATACGAAGTTTCATTTGCGAGTAATTGCGAATACGAAGTTGCATTTGCGAGTAATTGCGAATACGAAGTTTCATTTGCGAATACGATGTTTCATTTGCGAATAATTGCGAATACGAAGTTTCATTTGCGAATACGATGTTTCAATTGCGAGTAATTGCGAATACGAAGTTTCATTTGCGAGTAATTGCGAATACGAGGTTTCATTTGCGAATAATTGCGAATACGATGTTTCATTTACGAGTAATTGCGAATACGAAGTTTCATTTGCGAGTAATTGCGAATACGAAGTTTCATTTGCGAATACTATGTTTCATTTGCGAATAATTGCGAATACGAAAGTTCATTTGCGAATACGAAGTTTCATTTGCGAGTAATTGCGAATACGAAGTTTCATTTGCGAGTAATTGCGAATACGAAGTTCCATTTGCGAGTAATTGCGAATACGAAGTTTCATTTGCGAGTAATTGCGAATACGAAGTTTCATTTGCGAGAAATTGCGAATACGAGGTTTTATTTGCGAATAATTGCAAATACGATGTTTCATTTGCGAGTAATTGCGAATACGAAGTTTCATTTGCGAGTAATTGCGAATACCAAGTTTCATTTGCGAATACGATGTTTCATTTGCGAATAATTGCGAATACGAAGTTTCATTTGCGAATACGATGTTTCAATTGCGAATAATTGCGAATACGAAGTTTCATTTGCGAGTAATTGCGAATACGAGGTTTCATTTGCGAATAATTGCGAATACGATGTTTCATTTACGAGTAATTGCGAATACGAAGTTTCATTTGCGAGTAATTGCGAATACGAAGTTTCATTTGCGAGTAATTGCGAATACGAGGTTTCATTTGCGAATAATTGCGAATACGATGTTTCCATTACGAGTAATTGCGAATACGAAGTTTCAGTTGCGAGTAATTGCGAATACGAAGTTGCATTTGCGAGTAATTGCGAATACGAAGTTTCATTTGCGAATACGATGTTTCATTTGCGAATAATTGCGAATACGAAGTTTCATTTGCGAATACGATGTTTCAATTGCGAGTAATTGCGAATACGAAGTTTCATTTGCGAGTAATTGCGAATACGAGGTTTCATTTGCGAATAATTGCGAATACGATGTTTCATTTACGAGTAATTGCGAATACGAAGTTTCATTTGCGAGTAATTGCGAATACGAAGTTTCATTTGCGAATACTATGTTTCATTTGCGAATAATTGCGAATACGAAAGTTCATTTGCGAATACGAAGTTTCATTTGCGAGTAATTGCGAATACGAAGTTTCATTTGCGAGTAATTGCGAATACGAAGTTCCATTTGCGAGTAATTGCGAATACGAAGTTTCATTTGCGAGTAATTGCGAATACGAAGTTTCATTTGCGAGAAATTGCGAATACGAGGTTTTATTTGCGAATAATTGCGAATACGATGGTTCATTTGCGAGTAATTGCGAATACGAAGTTTCATTTGCGAGTAATTGCGAATACCAAGTTTCATTGGCGAATACGATGTTTCATTTGCGAATAATTGCGAATACGAAATTTCATTTGCGAATACGAAGTTTCATTTGCGAGTAATTGCGAATACGAAGTTTCATTTGCGAGTAATTGCGAATACGAAGTACCATTTGCGATTAATTGCGAATACGATGTTTCATTTACGAGTAATTGCGAATACGAAGTTTCATTTGCGAGTAATTGCGAATACGAAGTTTCATTTGCGAATAATTGCGAATACGATGTTTCATTTGCGAGTAATTGCGAATACGAAGTTTCATTTGCGAGTAATTGCGAATACCAAGTTTCATTTGCGAATACGATGTTTCATTTGCGAATAATTGCGAATACGAATTTTCATTTGCGAATACGATGTTTCAATTGCGAATAATTGCGAATACGAAGTTTCATTCGCGAGTAATTGCGAATACGAGGTTTCATTTGCGAATAATTGCGAATACGATGTTTCATTTACGAGTAATTGCGAATACGAAGTTTCATTTGCGAGTAATTGCGAATACGAAGTTTCATTTGCGAATACTATGTTTCATTTGCGAATAATTGCGAATACGAAGTTTCATTTGCGAATACGAAGTTTCATTTGCGAGTAATTGCGAATACGAAGTTTCATTTGCGAGTAATTGCGAATACGAAGTTCCATTTGCGAGTAATTGCGAATACGAAGTTTCATTTGCGAGAAATTGCGAATACGAGGTTTTATTTGCGAATAATTGCGAATACGATGTTTCATTTGCGAGTAATTGCGAATACGAAGTTTCATTTGCGAGTAATTGCGAGTACCAAGTTTCATTTGCGAATACGATGTTTCATTTGCGAATAATTGCGAATACGAAGTTTCATTTGCGAATACGATGTTTCAATTGCGAGTAATTGCGAATACGAAGTTTCATTTGCGAGTAATTGCGAATACGAAGTTTCATTTGCGAGTAATTGCGAATACGAGGTTTCATTTGCGAATAATTGCGAATACGATGTTTCATTTACGAGTAATTGCGAATACGAAGTTTCATTTGCGAGTAATTGCGAATACGAAGTTTCATTTGCGAATACTATGTTTCATTTGCGAATAATTGCGAATACGAAGTTTCATTTGCGAATACGAAGTTTCATTTGCGAGTAATTGCGAATACGAAATTTCATTTGCGAGTAATTGTGAATACGAAGTTTCATTTGCGAGTAATTGCGAATACGAAGTTTCATTTGCGAGTAATTGCGAATACGAAGTTTCATTTGCGAGAAATTGCGAATACGAGGTTTTATTTGCGAATAATTGCGAATACGATGTTTCATTTGCGAGTAATTGCGAATACGAAGTTTCATTTGCGAGTATTTGCGAATACGAAGTTTCATTTGCGAATACGATGTTTCATTTGCGAATAATTGCGAATACGAAGTTTCATTTGCGAATACCATGTTTCAATTGCGAGTAATTGCGAATACGAAGTTTCATTTGCGAGTAATTGCGAATACGAGGTTTCATTTGCGAATAATTGCGAATACGATGTTTCATTTACTAGTAATTGCGAATAAGAAGTTTCATTTGCGAGTAATTGCGAATACGAAGTTTCATGTGCGAGTAATTGCGAATACGAAGTTTCATTTGCGAATACGATGTTTCATTTGCGAATAATTGCGAATACGAAGTTTCATTTGCGAATACGATGTTTCAATTGCGAGTAATTGCGAATACGAAGTTTCATTTGCGAGTAATTGCGAATACGAAGTTTCATTTGCGAATAATTGCGAATACGAAGTTACATTTGCGAGTAATTGCGATTACGAAGTTTCATTTGCGAGTAATTGCGAATACGAAGTTTTATTTGCGAGTAATTGCGAATACGAGGTTTCATTTGCGAATAATTGCGAATACGATGTTTCATTTACGAGTAATTGCGAATACGAAGTTTCATTTGCGAGTAATTGCGAATACGAAGTTTCATTTGCGAGTAATTGCGAATACGAAGTTTCATTTGCGAATACGATGTTTCATTTGCGAATAATTGCGAATACGAAGTTTCATTTGCGAATACGATGTTTCAATTGCGAGTAATTGCGAATACGAAGTTTCATTTGCGAGTAATTGCGAATACGAGGTTTCATTTGCGAATAATTGCGAATACGATGTTTCATTTACGAGTAATTGCGAATACGAATTTTTATTTGCGAGTAATTGCGAATACGAAGTTTCATTTACGAGTAATTGCGAATACGAAGTTTCATATGCGAGTAATTGCGAATACGAAGTTGCATTTGCGAGTAATTGCGAATACGAAGTTTCATTTGCGAATACGATGTTTCATTTGCGAATAATTGCGAATACGAAGTTTCATTTGCGAATACGATGTTTCATTTACGAGTAATTGCGAATACGAAGTTTCATTTGCGAGTAATTGCGAATACGAAGTTGCATTTGCGAGTAATTGCGAATACGAAGTTTCATTTGCGAATAATTGCGAATACGAAGTTTCATTTGCGAGTAATTGCGAATACGAAGTTTCATTTGCGAGTAATTGCGAATACGAGGTTTCATTTGCGAATAATTGCGAATACGATGTTTCATTTACGAGTAATTGCGAATACGAAGTTTCATTTGCGAGTAATTGCGAATACGAAGTTGCATTTGCGAGTAATTGCGAATACGAAGTTTCATTTGCGAATAATTGCGAATACGAAGTTTCATTTGCGAGTAATTGCGAATACGAAGTTTCATTTGCGAGTAATTGCGAATACGAAGTTGCATTTGCGAGTAATTGCGAATACGAAGTTTCATTTGCGAATAATTGCGAATACGAAGTTTCATTTGCGAGTAATTGCGAATACGAAGTTTCATTTGCGAGTAATTGCGAATACGAGGTTTCATTTGCGAATAATTGCGAATACGATGTTTCATTTACGAGTAATTGCGAATACGAAGTTTCATTTGCGAGTAATTGCGAATACGAAGTTGCATTTGCGAGTAATTGCGAATACGAAGTTTCATTTGCGAATAATTGCGAATACGAAGTTTCATTTGCGAGTAATTGCGAATACGAAGTTTCATTTGCGAGTAATTGCGAATACGAGGTTTCATTTGCGAATAATTGCGAATACGATGTTTCATTTGCGAGTTATTGCGAATACGAAGTTTCATTTGCGAATACGATGTTTCATTTGCGAATAATTGCGAGTACGAAGTTTCATTTGCGAATACGATGTTTCAATTGCGAGTAATTGCGAATACGAAGTTTCATTTGCGAGTAATTGCGAATACGAGGTTTCATTTGCGAATAATTGCGAATACGATGTTTCATTTACGAGTAATTGCGAATACGAAGTTTCATTTGCGAGTAATTGCGAATACGAGGTTTCATTTGCGAATAATTGCGAATACGATGTTTCATTTGCGAGTAATTGCGAATACGAAGTTTCATGTGCGAGTAATTGCGAATACGAAGTTTCATTTGCGAATACGATGTTTCATTTGCGAATAATTGCGAATACGAAGTTTCATTTGCGAATACGATGTTTCAATTGCGAGTAATTGCGAATACGAAGTTTCATTTGCGAGTAATTGCGAATACGAAGTTTCATTTGCGAATAATTGCGAATACGAAGTTACATTTGCGAGTAATTGCGATTACGAAGTTTCATTTGCGAATACGAAGTTTCATTTGCGAGTAATTGCGAATACCAAGTTTCATTTGCGAATACGATGTTTCATTTGCGAATAATTGCGAATACGAAGTTTCATTTGCGAATACGATGTTTCAATTGCGAGTAATTGCGAATACGAAGTTTCATTTGCGAGTAATTGCGAATACGAAGTTTCATTTGCGAGTAATTGCGAATACGAGGTTTCATTTGCGAATAATTGCGAATACGATGTTTCATTTACGAGTAATTGCGAATACGAAGTTTCATTTGCGAGTAATTGCGAATACGAAGTTTCATTTGCGAATACGAAGTTTCATTTGCGAGTAATTGCGAATACGAAGTTTCATTTGCGAGTAATTGCGAATACGAAGTTTCATTTGCGAGTAATTGCGAATACGAGGTTTCATTTGCGAATAATTGCGAATACGATGTTTCATTTACGAGTAATTGCGAATACGAAGTTTCATTTGCGAGTAATTGCGAATACGAGGTTTCATTTGCGAATAATTGCGAATACGATGTTTCATTTGCGAGTAATTGCGAATACGAAGTTTCATGTGCGAGTAATTGCGAATACGAAGTTTCATTTGCGAATACGATGTTTCATTTGCGAATAATTGCGAATACGAAGTTTCATTTGCGAATACGATGTTTCAATTGCGAGTAATTGCGAATACGAGGTTTCATTTGCGAATAATTGCGAATACGATGTTTCATTTACGAGTAATTGCGAATACGAAGTTTCATTTGCGAGTAATTGCGAATACGAAGTTTCATTTGCGAATACTATGTTTCATTTGCGAATAATTGCGAATACGAAGTTTCATTTGCGAATACGAAGTTTCATTTGCGAGTAATTGCGAATACGAAATTTCATTTGCGAGTAATTGTGAATACGAAGTTTCATTTGCGAATAATTGCGAATACGATGTTTCATTTACGAGTAATTGCGAATACGAAGTTTCATTTGCGAGTAATTGCGAATACGAGGTTTCATTTGCGAATAATTGCGAATACGATGTTTCATTTGCGAGTAATTGCGAATACGAAGTTTCATGTGCGAGTAATTGCGAATACGAAGTTTCATTTGCGAATACGATGTTTCATTTGCGAATAATTGCGAATACGAAGTTTCATTTGCGAATACGATGTTTCAATTGCGAGTAATTGCGAATACGAAGTTTCATTTGCGAGTAATTGCGAATACGAAGTTTCATTTGCGAATAATTGCGAATACGAAGTTACATTTGCGAGTAATTGCGATTACGAAGTTTCATTTGCGAATACGATGTTTCATTTGCGAATAATTGCGAATACGAAGTTTCATTTGCGAATACGATTTTTCAATTGCGAGTAATTGCGAATACGAAGTTTTATTTGCGAGTAATTGCGAATACGAGGTTTCATTTGCGAATAATTGCGAATACGATGTTTCATTTACGAGTAATTGCGAATACGAAGTTTCATTTGCGAGTAATTGCGAATACGAAGTTTCATTTGCGAGTAATTGCGAATACGAAGTTTCATTTGCGAATACGATGTTTCATTTGCGAATAATTGCGAATACGAAGTTTCATTTGCGAATACGATGTTTCAATTGCGAGTAATTGCGAATACGAAGTTTCATTTGCGAGTAATTGCGAATACGAGGTTTCATTTGCGAATAATTGCGAATACGATGTTTCATTTACGAGTAATTGCGAATACGAATTTTTATTTGCGAGTAATTGCGAATACGAAGTTTCATTTACGAGTAATTGCGAATACGAAGTTTCATTTGCGAGTAATTGCGAATACGAAGTTGCATTTGCGAGTAATTGCGAATACGAAGTTTCATTTGCGAATACGATGTTTCATTTGCGAATAATTGCGAATACGAAGTTTCATTTGCGAATACGATGTTTCATTTACGAGTAATTGCGAATACGAAGTTTCATTTGCGAGTAATTGCGAATACGAAGTTGCATTTGCGAGTAATTGCGAATACGAAGTTTCATTTGCGAATAATTGCGAATACGAAGTTTCATTTGCGAGTAATTGCGAATACGAAGTTTCATTTGCGAGTAATTGCGAATACGAGGTTTCATTTGCGAATAATTGCGAATACGATGTTTCATTTACGAGTAATTGCGAATACGAAGTTTCATTTGCGAGTAATTGCGAATACGAAGTTGCATTTGCGAGTTATTGCGAATACGA
Source organism: Litoditis marina (assembly GCA_964036275.1). Classification (NCBI taxonomy): domain Eukaryota; kingdom Metazoa; phylum Nematoda; class Chromadorea; order Rhabditida; family Rhabditidae; genus Litoditis; species Litoditis marina. Next base: position 139,799 of record CAXIWQ010000174.1, read on the forward strand.
AGTTTCATTTGCGAATACGATGTTTCATTTGCGAATAATTGCGAGTACGAAGTTTCATTTGCGAATACGATGTTTCAATTGCGAGTAATTGCGAATACGAAGTTTCATTTGCGAGTAATTGCGAATACGAGGTTTCATTTGCGAATAATTGCGAATACGATGTTTCATTTACGAGTAATTGCGAATACGAAGTTTCATTTGCGAGTAATTGCGAATACGAAGTTTCATTTGCGAATAACTGCGAATACGAAGTTTCATTTGCGAGTAATTGCGAATACGAAGTTTCATTTGCGAGTAATTGCGAATACGAAATTTCATTTGCGAATACGATGTTTCAATTGCGAGTAATTGCGAATACGAAGTTTCATTTGCGAGTAATTGCGAATACGAGGTTTCATTTGCGAATAATTGCGAATACGATGTTTCATTTACGAGTAATTGCGAATACGAAGTTTCATTTGCGAGTAATTGCGAATACGAGGTTTCATTTGCGAATAATTGCGAATACGATGTTTCATTTGCGAGTAATTGCGAATACGAAGTTTCATGTGCGAGTAATTGCGAATACGAAGTTTCATTTGCGAATACGATGTTTCATTTGCGAATAATTGCGAATACGAAGTTTCATTTGCGAATACGATGTTTCAATTGCGAGTAATTGCGAATACGAAGTTTCATTTGCGAGTAATTGCGAATACGAAGTTTCATTTGCGAATAATTGCGAATACGAAGTTACATTTGCGAGTAATTGCGATTACGAAGTTTCATTTGCGAATACGATGTTTCATTTGCGAATAATTGCGAATACGAAGTTTCATTTGCGAATACGATGTTTCAATTGCGAGTAATTGCGAATACGAAGTTTTATTTGCGAGTAATTGCGAATACGAGGTTTCATTTGCGAATAATTGCGAATACGATGTTTCATTTACGAGTAATTGCGAATACGAAGTTTCATTTGCGAGTAATTGCGAATACGAAGTTTCATTTGCGAGTAATTGCGAATACGAAGTTTCATTTGCGAATACGATGTTTCATTTGCGAATAATCGCGAATACGAAGTTTCATTTGCGAATACGATGTTTCAATTGCGAGTAATTGCGAATACGAAGTTTCATTTGCGAGTAATTGCGAATACGAGGTTTCATTTGCGAATAATTGCGAATACGATGTTTCATTTACGAGTAATTGCGAATACGAATTTTTATTTGCGAGTAATTGCGAATACGAAGTTTCATTTACGAGTAATTGCGAATACGAAGTTTCATTTGCGAGTAATTGCGAATACGAAGTTGCATTTGCGAGTAATTGCGAATACGAAGTTTCATTTGCGAATACGATGTTTCATTTGCGAATAATTGCGAATACGAAGTTTCATTTGCGAATACGATGTTTCATTTACGAGTAATTGCGAATACGAAGTTTCATTTGCGAGTAATTGCGAATACGAAGTTGCATTTGCGAGTAATTGCGAATACGAAGTTTCATTTGCGAATAATTGCGAATACGAAGTTTCATTTGCGAGTAATTGCGAATACGAAGTTTCATTTGCGAGTAATTGCGAATACGAGGTTTCATTTGCGAATAATTGCGAATACGATGTTTCATTTACGAGTAATTGCGAATACGAAGTTTCATTTGCGAGTAATTGCGAATACGAAGTTGCATTTGCGAGTTATTGCGAATACGAAGTTTCATTTGCGAATACGATGTTTCATTTGCGAATAATTGTGTTAACC